>OY744483.1:146105087-146405099 GCA_963556165.1 Tipula helvola
GAATATTTTTTAGGAAACAAAATTTGATACTTCCTTGCCAATTTGAGGGCCGCTAAACCAAAAATCGGATCGAACAATCTCTGTTGGTAGCAAGCTGCGACTCACTAAATCAGCCGGATTCTGGTCACCTGTTATATGTATCCACGCTTCAATAAAAGTGGCCAGCTGAATCTTGGATACTTGGTGTGCTACGAAAATATTCCAATTGCTAGACTCCGCTTTAATCCAGCAAAGTGTAATCTGTGAATCTAACCATAAATATTCGGCATCAATCTTTATTTCATCAAAAACCTCAATTTTCAACCGAGCAACGAGATCTGAATTCAAGTCGTGCTACGCTTAATGTTTTGATGGGGGCCACTTCGGTCTGGTTATAATCGAATTGTCCTTGTGACCACATCTTACATCCACGCAGGCTCCATAAGCTTTCTCGCTTGCATCACAGAACTCGATAAATACAAACACACAGCTTACCATGACATAGCGCTGAATAGATTTCGCTTTCAGGGCGCTCATCTGAGATCTAAATTTGAGCAACCTGGCAGAAAATTCATCACCCAGTGGCTCATCTCAATTAAGTTTTCATTTCAACAGTTCCTGATAGAATATCTTGGCCAATGTGATCACAGGACATACAACTTGCTCTACACACTACATAAAAACCTGACTTCCATACATTTTTCTTGTCTGGCAAGGTTAAATGAATGCAGAAATTTCCTTGCAGCATATTTTTTATGTTTAGCAGGTCTTATTCGAATTATTAAACCGAATAGATATTTGTTGGCATGTTTCGCTCCATCAATAAATAAATGTTTCTATTTGTCGTGCTATTAGAGGATCCTATGAGCAAACCTGAGGCCTCTGGCCCAATTTTATGCCTGTCCTGGTTTGTTTTTCTATCATTCTTTAAGCGTAGTAAATGATCCCATTAGCTAACTCTAGTTCAATTCTGAAACCGATTAGCATGTTGAAATATCTGCAACAAAAATAAATGTGTTCGATAACGAATCGAACTAGAAAGAATATTTAACCCACTTGAATAAGATTTCTTTGATAATTGCAAGGCAAACCCACCTGAAGGGAACTGAAATTTTTACTTTATTCATCGTCGTTTTATACAAATTTAGTTTAATTGTAATTTATATCGTGACAAGGCAATCGTTAGATCGTCACTTCACGAATCCTATTTCCTTTGATTGTTCATCGTTAGAGTAGTGGGCCTCGTTGCTGATTTTGTTGTTTTTTTTTGCCGCAATATAACGAACTCTATGGTTATTGTTATTATTATTAAAAATTGGTTAGAACAAACCGCGGTTCCACACTCAATGCCAAGAAGAGCTCATGATGCAAGTCAGTGATTCTATCCTAAATTGTGATCATATGCTGCAGCCTGAATAAATTGAAGTAGCTTAAATCAGGGCAAGGGCGACAGCCAAATAATTGTAACCTAACTCCGCTGAAACCAGGCCAACTGCACACGAAGTGAATGCAGGCCTTCTCGTCTTCAAGGCAATCCTAAGGTGTACTTTAAAATGACCGTAACCAGTGAGAGTCGCGATCAAGACTCTCAACTCGTTCTTGCTGAGAGATAAAGCAAACCTAGTGGCCCTTAAGTTAGGTCTACTAATAAAAAATTTCGCAATGCGACAGCTACTAGTAGCAAGCCGCTGCTGTTTTAATTCACTTATAGTGCAGTTTGATCGCCTTCTTAAAATAGTTAAATGGTCACGAACAACTGTGCTAAGAATGAAAGAATGTAGCTGTGGCAAGAATATAATTGGTTCCATGGCAAGAACAGACGAACCAACGATTTATAGATGAAAGACAGCATTTTGGGAGTTAAACCCTAGGTTTTCTCAAAGGCTAGTTTATACTGTCTACAAACGGTGACAGTCGATTTTTGAAGTTTAAACTCCAGGTGAAATTTCCAGGAAAGTTTACTGTTCAAGAAGACACCTAAATGATTAATGTGGTCGGATCTATTAATCGGCCTCCCGAAAAGAAAGGGCACAGTTAGACCACCAATATTTCGATGCCTGGTAAATATGACCAAATATGTTTTAGAAAAGTTGATGCGTTAATCCTTTCCACCACACCATGACCCCACAATCCGTAAGGCATTCTGCGTTAAGTCGGATAACACATTCAGGTGCTTTCCAACGACTGTAATAACAAGATGGTCAGCGTGGCTATGAGTAACGAAGCATAATAGCTCCCTGAGCACACCTCCCTGAGGACAACCTTTGGCAACTTTGACCGACATTGAAGCATTATCCAAGTCAACCTCAACCATGCGAGATTTGAGCATATCAATCCATTTTACAATGATGGCATCAATACCGAAATTGGTACAGGCTAATACATGCTTGAAGGTCATATTAACATACCACAAAGAGCTGTTGGTCCGGTGATAATCTTAAACAAAATCCTCCCAAGAACATATTGTAAACAAATGCTGGAACCAATAATATACTGATAGGTCTTAAAGTCAACCCTCAGAACAATCGATTGGCGATATGCCTCTAACCTTTACTCAACCCGCTAATAACTGCTAAACTGAATAGCTCACTTAACCCCAACTCAAGCCAATCAACCGAAACTCAACTTCAACTTAACCCCTCAAGGCAAATCTCAACCATTTACTCATCTTCAACAACTCTATCCCGAAGTCAATTCGATTCGAAAAACTACAAACGTACTCTTATATGAACTCAACCCAAATCAATTCAATCTAACCTCCAACTAATCATTCAACTCGACCGCCAAATTAAACCCCAACCAAACCCTGAATTCTATCTAAACTTTAACTGAACCCTTAAGCAACCTCAACTCGACCCGAGCTCAACCATCCACCCACCACTAAACTCAACTCTTCAGCTCAACCCTTAACTAAAATCTCAACAATCTCTAAATCAACATGGTTTGAAAACTGAATGCGTACATAAACTCAGCTGAATTTAACCTACAACTCAACCTTCTACAGAACCCGCGACTGAACTCTTCGCTAAACCCCAATTTAATTCTTAAACAACATGAGTGTATGAACTTAACTCACAACTATACCAGCCAGTCCAACCCAAACTATTACAACCCAAACACCCCAACCCTCAATTTAATCTTAATTCAATCATAACCAACTCCTAGCTCAATAATCAATACAACCTCAGACTAAACGCTAAACTCAAACCATGCAAGAGAACTCGAATCACCACTCAAACCTCAACTTAACGAAAAACTACAACCATGAATAAACCTAACTCAAAACAACTCAAGTTAACTGTGTTGGAAGTTCTCAGATTCTCAACCCCACTCCAACTAACTCAATCATCAACCCCAAACTTAATGCCCAACTCAATCCTCAAAATATCATATATATAAAATTGGTGAACATGATCGAAAACCATGTGGCAATATATACACCGTCATAATAACCACGTACGGTTTTGGGTCGATTCGTACAGCAGATACCTGATCTTCTTGATGTAAATGTTCTAAAAGCTTTTCAATTCTCTGTCTTGACCAAAGAAACAGATTGGCGAAAAATTATTCTAAATCGGACAATACGTTCTGAGATACCTTTTGGTACATAAATCCAGACCGACGTCCAAACAGACGGACAGCGACTTTTATTTTTGCTTTTTTAGACTTATATAGACATTCAAAAAGTGAACATTTTAAGTGAACAAGCGTGACCGATTTGCAGCATTCTAGGGCCTCATAGTGTGATTGGGATGACTGTCCTGGGATGTATTTTTTTATACTTAACATTCATTTATTGGTGCCATTAGTCTTAGGCCTACACAGTAAAAAAAATGTGTAATTTTCCTTGTTTTTTTTACAACATTTAAGTTGTAATGAAATTGTTTCTTTGTAAAATTACATAAATATTTAAAAAAAAATAGTACAACCTGCGAAACCGTGTAGTTTTACTAGCCATTACTTCTTTCATGTTAAAATTACTCATACTTTAATAGCAATGTTGCTGTGGTGTACTAAATATTCAACCGTTGTAGTAAAACCAAAAAGATAATCGATGTAGCTCCTTGCATTTACTTTGTACTTTAGCATATTTTATTATTCCTAAAAAATATATCATCTTAACACAGTGTGTCCCTTGTAAAAATACTCATGAAATAAGTAATCTAAGGAAACGCTGTTACCAGACAAAAAACTAAAATTTAAAAAAATTAGTTTTTCTCCCAACGTCTTAAAAGCCTCTAGTTTTAATACTGTTTTTGGGTATTAAAGTTGGCCTTTTTCTTACTATTTTAAAAATGTGTGTGTTGCTAAGCTACACTTTTAATCCTAGGTGTAAAAGTAGGCACTTTTAATACTAGGAGAAAAATATTATAGTGAAAATCCAATAATATGTATAATGTATGTATATGACATAATTATTTTATTTTTTTTATTTTTCGTTCATATCATAACCTCCTTAGTTTCACAAAACATTTCAACAAAATTAGTTTCAATTTTGAAAGTCATGACCTCCTTAGTTTTACAAAATATTTCAACAAAATTAGTTTCAATTTTGAAGTTTTAATTACATAATTTGTACTTACTCGTATAATTAGTAATGTAAAACCGACAAGACATAAACTCTTCGTTGGAGAAAAAATAGTATGTGTTATTCGGATTAAAAGTGACTTTGTTTGACTCGCAATTATATTTGCTTTTGCTCGGCTACGCTGCGCTTCGCCTCGCATGCAAATATAATTGCTCGTCAAACAAAGTATCACTTTTAATCCTAATGACACAATGTACTAATATATTATAGGAAAACTTTTATTTGAAATCCACAATAAATTTTAATTCAAAAATCAAAATGAGAAATCATTTTCATAAAATGTTGAATGCCAACTTCACCCTTCGTAGTCGCTAAAGTAATTAAAATCCGTTAATGAATATTTACATCAAACGCGTATTGCGAATGCGAATAAACGAACAAACGTTCGAAAAATAGTTACAACTACATTTTAATTTTTATTTTAAGTTTTTCCAAAATTCTGCTCGAGTGTTGTATCGTACACGCGAATTTTGCATATTGTTTTATTTTAAGTAGTTTTTTGTACAATGTGTATTTAAAATCATAACGCAATAATTAAAAAGACAAAAATCCTAAAACAAAAATTTAAACTAATCAAAATCATTTATCAACATATTGGCGGTAAAATCAGAAGATTATGTTTATATGAATAGAATGATGTATAATGTAATACAAAACTTGACTATTAAATGGTTTAAAACATTTTATTATTTCCTTTTTTGAGTAATAAGAGAATAATAATATAACATATTTTTGAATTTTGATTATCTCTGGTTCATTTTGATAAATGCAATAACTTAATAGTAGTTATCCCATTCTTTTGTATGCATAATTTGATTTTTGCTTTCAATTTAAACCCGTTATTTGACAAAATGAGGATTTAAACTATCCACTATGAGCAATTTTACATTTAAAACATTGTAATATTACACAAAAGATTTATTTTTGCTTTATTTGTCATATTAAGAGCACGCCGCCGTTTCTTAGATTGTTAATATATTCCGTGAATTTAACCTGTGCAGTTGTGTTTTGAGCTTGGCAACAAAAAAAATATTTTATTTTAATATTGTGATAAAATTAAGCGTAAGTATAAAACAATTGTTAAATATAAAGTCCTGTAGTTGCAATAAAATTAATTTGAAATAAAGTCCGCCAAAATAATAAGTAATAGTTCGTAATGTTGGTGAAAATACAAAAATAGAACTCTGTACACAAAATTAATATTTTATATATTATTTTTCAATTAGTGGGTGTTTATTTTAATTTATAATATTTTTTTGGAATTATAAACATATGTGTTAAAATTAGAATTCTCATGTAAAAAAAATATTGATGATAATTTTGATTAGCTTGTAGTATATAGAAAATTTTGTACTAAGGAAAAAACGAAGTAGCGGAATTTTTAGATAAAAGCTAAAACCAAATTAAATTTTGATAGCCAATTGGTATAATGAAAATCGTAAGACATTTATTGGGACATGTATTTATGTTTATCGCAAGCTTGGTATGCTGAAACAATGTTGCCAATAGATTAATATCAAAAATATATTGTATTTATTGACTGCAATTTAAAAAGCTATTTATATTAATTTTGTGTACCAATAAATGTCAATGAAACTTATAAATTTCTACCATTTTTCTATTATGATAAATATTTTAGTTGACAACAATGTTTACATGTTTAGTATGTTCCTTTCAAACTGTAAATAAAAATATTTATGAAAAACATATATCTACACATCGTTTTGCAAAAACTGCAGTATTTCTTTGCTATTGTTGTAAAGAACAGTTTTCTAAATATAATACATATGTATCACACAAATATAGGAAACACTCAGAGGAATTGAGGTCTAAAACAAACAATGTTTTTCTAAATCAAGCAAAAGTTATATTGTGCAAAATTCCAAACTGTAAATTTAAGTGTAATTCTGAAATCGAATTAGTACGACATACGCTGAAGCATATACAAATCAAAGGTACTGCAGTACAGTGCCCGATGACCAGGTGTGCAGTCTATTTTAAAAATATTTGGTCATTTCGGTCGCATTTACGGCGAATACATTTATTTAAGTTTGCTCGAAACGACGACGAAATCCCAACAATTTTTCATTTCAACAAAAATGCAATGGATCCTGATCCTGATGCAAACCAATCGCTTAGTGGATATCAACAAAACGAAGTTTCAAATAATGCCAACTTTAGTTCGTTTAATAGTTTAAATTTTAAAGACTTAATTTCGTAACTGAAAATAAAACATAATGTTCCAGAAACTGTGATAACATTAATTATTGATGAGATTCGAAAAGAATGTAAAAACTGTAAAGAATCGTGCAACAATGAGTTGGAAAAAATCTATGTTAAATACAATTTAAACAAAAAAATTATTGAAGAAATCAATGAAAATGTTTTAAGCAAAGTTAACCTAAAAAATGATGATATCACGGATTCGACATACAAAAGAACAAATTCATTGAAGCAAAATGAAAATTTTGTTAAGCCTCTTGAAATAAATTTGGGGAAAAATAAACATCATTTAGATTGCCATTACCAATACATTCCGATACTAGCAACTTTGAAGATGCTAATGAAAGATATATCTGTAAAAGAACAAATACTAGCCGCCCAGAAATGTGGTATTAATGATATTTATGTTGATTACACCGATGGCTTGAATTACCGCAACAATAATTTTTTCCGCGAAAAAAAATTGGAAATTATTTTATACATGGATGCATTTGAAGTGTGTAATCCTTTAGGTTAGGCCAAAATAAAACACAAAATTTTGGGAGTTTATTTTATTTTAGGAAATATACTTCCACATAATCGATCTAAAGTGGATAACATCCAACTTGTATTACTTTGTAAGGAGTCGCACGTTAAAGCATTTGGATACCACAAAATATTTCAAAAATTATTGCATGATTTGATAATCCTCGAAAATGAGGGTATATCCCTATCAGCAAACAGTAATATTTGCGGTTCTCTCATAGCTATTTGTGGGGATAATTTGGGTTCCCATGAAATAGGTGGATTTTTAGAAAATTTCAGCACATCTCAATATTTTTGCCGATATTGCCATATTACAATGGCTGAATTTAAGACGACTGCCAACATGCTTAAAGAACTTCGCTCTCCTGCAACTTACGCAAATGACATCAAAGAAGTTAGTGATTTTGAAATAAAAAGTTACCGAGGAATAAAACAAAATTGTACATTTAATGAACTTACACACTATCATATAATGTAATCCCGGTTTACCACCATGTATTGCCCACGATCTTTACGAAGGAATTATTGCGAAGGATCTAAATTTATATATTCAATATTTTGTTGCAAAACGGTATTTTTCATTTGAATTTTTTAATCAGAATGCTCGTTACATTAACACATATCTAAAACTAAACACGTCATTTCCAAATATAAATGAGAAAACCATGCGTATTACTGGCAGTGCTCATCAAAATTATACTTTATTGATGATATTTCCATTGATAGTGCTTAATTGTAAGGAACGTTTTGATTACAAAGATGGTGTTTGGGAATTGGTGTTGGATCTTATACAAATATGTCAAATATCGTCTGCATATACTATATCGTATAATCAAGTTTATAAACTGGAGTTTTTGATACATCGTTATTTAAATGCCAGAATCAGTATGTTTCCTAATAAAGGTTTAATTCCTAAACACCATTACTTACAACACTATCCAAACTTAATCAGAAAATTTGGACCTCTAAATAAATTTTCAACTCTTAGATTTGAGAGTAAGCATCAGTATTTTAAAAAAATTATAAACAATGCAAGGAATTTCATAAACGTGACCAAACTTCTAGCGGAGAGACATCAACTATACCAAAGTTTGCTAAAATCACGATTTTCCGATCAGATTATTGCAGACTATGTTACCAATATCAGCATTACCAAATTCAAAGGGCAAAAAATAGATTATACGTTTGAAACAAACCGAGCTAAATACAAAGATATAGAATATGAAGTCAACACTTTGCTTCCTATATTTATTAATGAAACAAATTTAATCGCAGCTTTAAAAATTACTCATATTTTTGTGAATGCTTCATATAATGAAATTGCATTTTTTGGCGATACCTATACAGTAGAATTGGAACATACTAAAGGTGTCTTTATCGTAGAAAAATTAAGCTGCGATTCAATGATAATTAGGTATACTAATTTATTATCTCCATTTCCAATCAAAACATACAAGCTTGAAAACATTGAATACGCGTTGTTTCAGCATAGTATTCCCTATTTATTATAGCTAAAGGTAAGAATATTTTTAAAAAATACATACAACATACGAACTTAAGTAAAACAAAAATATTTCTTTAACAGATGTTAAAAATAGGATTCAAGGTGTGGAGTTCATCGAGGGCTATTAAGAAAAGTTTCTGTTCCGAAATTAACTTAGATGCGGTAATCCAGAAAGGTAAGCCATACAATTCATTTCAGTGTACAAAACCCTTATAATTAATTTAGCGAGATAAGTTTAGCTTTTTAAAGACTAATTAATTAACCAAACAACACATTTTACAGTAATATTTAGACAAGACCATAACATAACCACAACATAAAAATCTACCACAAAATAAAAAAAACTACAACATAAAAATTATTTTACCTGTATATTTTCGATTTCAGCAAACGACATTGGTATATCAGGCAGTAAGCTTGTATTAGAAGAAGACGGCACGGAAATCGAGGACTCGGAGACCCTTGAGTATTACTCGAAACAAGTATTTTTGTTATTGTAGCCAGATCATAAGTGGGGCCCATCCATAATTGCTGAGATACCAAAAGAGACTTCGTTAACCGAACTCTAGACCACAATTAATGAAGACCAAAATTTTGAAATTGTATTTATGCCGACACCAACGATAGATCAACGGCACCTACCTTCTACAAGCTTGGGCCGGAGTACTGATACCTACTCTTCTGAATATGATTCGTTAAGTGACACCTTATCAATGTCTAGTGGTGCCTTTTCTCCATCATCCAACGACAGCAACTTTGGTTTTGCTCAGTGCAAGATATTGTTTGGCAACTTTAAAATAAATTGGAATAAAATGCCGAAACACATCATGAATCTATTTGAAAAAGAATTGCCATTGGGAAATTATTTACAAGATTTCATACATTTTATAGTCGACGACATGCGCGCAATATCATTTTACATTCCAGTTCCCATTTTCCGGCAAGTAGCGCAGGAGTCAATATCAAAATACCCTAAAAGTCTGGGTATAATTACGGAAGGTTTCGAACTCAACACCGAGCCAATAAATATTACGTCAAAATTATTATATCATAACAACTACTTAAATCGATGTGGGGCGAAAAGGAATCGGGACACTCATAACAAACCAAGCTTGATAAAAAGACTCAAATCATTAAAAGAAAGCTGTCCGAACTGGATTAGTGAATCCGACGAAGATATGGACTCGTTAGAGAGAAAAAGAATAATTTTGAAACAAAAGGCGGAAATTACAAATCTAACACCCCTCGAAGAAAATGAAATCGATACATTTTTTAGGGAAACTTACACATTGCAAAGAAACTTTTTGAATAATATGGAAGCTCCTCCAACCATATCAGATGTAAAAGAAAAATGGCCACATTTACTTTTATCAAAATTTGCAAAGGAACATTTCTCAAAATTGGTAAATAATTCGGATATCGACGCTCAAAACTTAGCACAGAAAGTAGATCAAATTGTGGCTTTTTCAAAAAAAAAAAAAAAAGAGCCGGTCTCAATCAAATATGCGACGAAGAACAAAATAAAGAATATGCTGTGTTAAAGATTTTAAGCACTTATTTTAACGAGGATATTAATTTCTTAACAAAAAATACCCGGTTAGTATACTAGTTTTAATACAATATTGCAATATGTTTCACAATATTAAAAATTCATTCAATCTCCAGATGGGTACGCTAATAGATGATATTGTTCCGAATCACAATGCACCGTGGATTGCAGTTGTAGGTAAGTATTTGTTTTTAGCTAGAAAATACTGGTTATACATGCATTAACATTCAAATAGACCAACACTTAAAAGTGTCAAATTTATTCTTAGTAACTGAGATTGCAATAGAAAAAGCAACTCGGACCAGTTAATCTATGTTTAAACTTAACTTCGAAAATATATATAACTGCATCTAGACTTGGTGCCGTGAAATAAGGTCAGATGCATTAATGCTATAAAATAGATGTAGGCTTTAAGTCGCAGTCTAAAGTGTATTAGCCTCGAAATATTTTTCGGCTGGTTTTTTACTTTTATAAAGCGTAATAAAATCCTTGGGCATTATTTCACTTTCAGAAGTAAGTTAAAGTAAAACATTCTATTCAATTCTATATAACATTTCGTCATTCGTCAAAAATGTTAGCTTTTATTAACAAAAGTGAAAAAATGATCGAAAAAAATGCATTACATATTGGTGGTTTTAATAAATTAAAGGCCTACATTTGTCGAGCATTGATAGCACAGTTTTATCAATATGTATTTTGACGATACAACTAATAGGCATTTTATTTTAAAGTTATTATTATATTTTTTTTCTTATTTTTTACAGAAATCGCACCCGAAACAACGCTATTTTATATTTTTATCGAAAACAAAATGTGTACAACAACGAAAACGTTATTTAAAGCCGTGGAATTACTGCTTATATTTTATTTCAATTTTAATATGAGTTATCCAAAAGAGATCAGCTCAACAATGCAGATAATTCAAAATTTATTAGGTATACCTAATACGTTTGGTAGGTCGAAGAAGAAAACCTTGGGTAACAAATCCAGAGTCTATAGTCTTTTGACTGCAATAAATGAGCCGTAAAGTTCTTTTAAGTATTTAATTTAAATGAATTTTAAAAATACTTTGGTCCTGCAGTCCGAATTAAATATTGTTACTGAAGTAAATACTTTTTTTTTAAAGTTTGAGATATTGTAATAAACTATTAGAAAACTATGAATTTGTTTCAATTTAATTGTGACCCGAAACCAATCCAATGATAAGATATTTGTAGATCTCTTTTAACAATAACTATATTCGTATAAAAAATTAGGAAACATTTGATTATAAATGGTGTGAAATTAGTAGGCAGTTACAAATTTAAAAATTGTTATTTCATTAGTTCAACTAAACTAAGCTGAAATATACTGGACCAGCAATTTTGAGCAAAATGCATATTAACTAATAATTTCCCACAATTTAATATTTCTTTAATTTTTCACGGATATTTATTTGAAAGAAAATATTGATATCAAAGAATGTAATTTTACCTGGTCCACCAGTAATATCTACTTACTGAGTGTTTTTTTGCCTTTAACTAGAGTGAAACTAATAATTGATTAAGTACTTCATTCATATTGTACAGTGTAAAATTATTTTACTTTAAAGTATTTTTACATGCACTGTGCACTTGCCTTGCTCTTTTAAAAGGTATTTTTCCACAGATTATGTGTAGCAAGTACTCTAAATCTGTGTAATTGTCCTTGCAGATCATGTATAATTAGTAATAGAAGTGTAAAATTACCTTCCCGTTTTTTTTTACAACGTTAAACAATGGCAAATGTTGTGCCAATGATTATTGTAGTAAAATTTCAACAAAATTTTTTACTGTGTAGCAATTAAGATGAAGCTCGTTACTGTCGACTTGATGTTCAAAAGGTATTGAAACCACTTGGTAAATGTTGTAAAGACTTGATTGAACCAAAGGTATCTAAATGTTGAAGAAAACGATTTACTGTTAACACTTCGTAAATATTAGTGAGGAGAAAACCTGAGGGACCTTTTCAGGATTCCCTTTTGCGTTTTCAAAGTAACGGGGTTAATTGATTATTTTCTGGAAGGATTTCCACTCTTTCTATCATCCGCTTAGTGCGACTTGCAAGTTTTAATCTCTTCTAAGGACTGATTAGTTTGCCTTTTTATTTGGCTGCTGCGTTGCCCATTTCGCACGGCGTAGTGTGTGATCCAAATAGATTTGCTTCACATTTTCCTAAAACTTTCTAGTTTTCTTGTGATTGACTAGTTCAACATCTTCATGATGCCTAGATCTGATGCAATAAAGTTGTTAATTCCTCGCCAAAATGTGACGATCATGTATTGTTGTGGTTTGCTAAAACTATTAAAAATATTAGCTGAATAGATGTAGATGTTTGTTGGTGGCAACAAAATTCGTTGCATTATCGTTGGGTTAATTAGGAACAATTCCTCTTCGAGATGTTAAGCGTTTGAAGATATGGAGAAATTCATGTATTGTTAGGTCTCTTGTAAGCCGTGCCGTTGAGAATAAGCAGATCTTCTAACTGGCAAACCAATGTCAGAGTTGGTTCCGAATTAAGTTAGCGCAAGCTATTTGAATATGGATTTTTAAATGTTTGATCGACCACTGTCGTCATCGTGTCGCAAAGTGGACTGATACAGTTCCTACAAAATCCAAAACGATGATAAGTTAATGTAAAAATAAAAAATAATTTTTACAGAAAATTTCTTTTATTATTTTAGTTAGAAGATCATTTACAAAAGTGTTGACGTATCAGTTAAGCAAATTACCAAGCATGTACAACTGGAGCTGAGTATGGCGAGTAAGCATATGGTGATGCAATATATCGTACTGATGGAGCAGTATAAGCGAAATGTGGTGCAGAATATGCTGAGTAAGCAAATGGTGCTGAACGAGCGGTGTATGAAAGTGGTGATGCAGCAGCTACATAACTATGTCCTACTGGTGCGGTTGAGTATACAATTGGTGATGTGGCAACTTCAGCAACGACTGGGGTTGATACAGCGGCACGGCTATGCACAACGGTTGAGCTTTGATGTGATACGGCAGTTGGTACATTTTCAACAATTTCGCCTACTTTAGCTGTTATGATTGGTGTTTCGATGGGAGTCTCAACGATTGGAGTTATAGCATTTGCAGCAGCAATGGCGAGGAGTGCAGACAATACCATCTGAAATAATAACAAAATAGATGTTAAATAATTTTTGGTTTAATTCATAAAATTTCCATAAATCTCACCAATTTGAACATTTTGATTTTTTTTTTTTAGGTTTAAAAAGATCTGTATTGAATTTCTAAAGTTTGCTTAGATTGAACTAAATAGTTTAACTGATGTTATTTGCAGAAAATTTATTGGTATTTATACTGAAATATGTCGACCGATACAAGAACAAATTCTACTTAAACTAAATACCGGTTCAATTGTGGTATTGAAATTAGGATGTTTGCCGCTATTCAATTAAACAACAATTGTTGGTGTTAATGACTAATGGGTTTAGTTTAAATTGGATAAATGTCAAATTGTGTATAGGTATAACAAATAAAAAAACGTTCCTGTTTCTTTTAGATTCTGGTAGTTATATACTGCATGTACCCAAATTTTAATTGTGATATTTTCATGTATATTAATGGTTTAGTTTTAGTTAATTGACCTTTAGAAAACCTGAAATGTTTTGTAAAAAATTGCATTTAGAGGTATAGAGTTAAGCCGGATGAGAAATGAGTTTCGTGTCAATCAATTCCGGATACAATTTTTTTTGCAGAAGTTTTTGTACATCTAGATGTGTTCAAATACAATTTTTTAGTTGACGTTTTGAGAACAGTATAGACTGCTTTCTATTACTACCTATAATAACATCTCATGCACACAGAAATGATGTTGAAAGATTGTACTCAAGAATCTTTAGCACTAGATGGTTGACCCATACAATTGACTTGATTTATTTGCCATATTTGGCAAACTACAACAAAATTTTTGTAGTAGCAGGTAACTTACTTGTCTCGCAGACAAGAATGAATATGTTAGTGCAGCTTACCGATTTAACTTATCGATATATGTACAATGTAAGTTTTAAGCACACTTCCAAGTGGGCGAACAGTGAGCTCAGCTCGTGTACTACGTTGTGTGTTTTTGTATTATGTAAATGTACTTCGTACTAACGGAGCAAACACACGCGATAGTTTTAACTTCCGTATACGAGTAACCAACAAGAAAGAACCAACGCGCACATGAATAAATTCATTTTTGATTATGAATTAATTTTGCGCTATACCCCTTGCCTCCTGCATCAAGTAGAACTGACTTAGGAAAAACGTGATTCGTTCCTATAATTATGTAAGTTTGCATTAAGTTGCATATTAACAAATTTCTCATTTTGGCCCAAAGATCGTACCCAAGTGGACATACACTGCGCCAATTAGAAAACGGAACAGAAAATTAATTCGAAAAAATACTCATATTTGAACGCTTGTATCTTGGTGAAATAACACCTTTCAAAAAAAATTTTTTGTTTATAGTTAGATCATTTTCCCAACTGGACGTCATTCTAGTCAACAGAGCGAATACAAGCACCTTCCGTAATAATGGTCACCAATCAGTGATTGATATTACCTTTACAAGTAGTCAACTAACGAGGGAATTCAAGTGGCATGCCAGTGAACGATACACCCACAGTAATCACCAAGCTGTGGTTTTTGAAGTAGGATCTCAGTGCAAGGCAAAACTGAAGCCAATGACCTAGAAAAGATGAGGCTAGTTGCCCAATGCTTTGGACGAAGAACTCTTATTGGTATTGCTGTACTGGATGTGGCCAGACAACTTTACATGGCATGTGACGCGTCTGTCCCAAAAAGGACATCAAATAATAGAAGGAAACCAGCCTACTGGTGGAGTGAGGATATTAAGGAACTAAGGGCTAGATGTTATAATGCCAGAAGAAAAAGTCAAAGATCTGCAAGATGCCTAGGGGCATCATAAGGCTGAGGAAGCTGCTCCGGGATGAAATAAAGAGAAGCAAGAGAGAATGTTTCAAACAGCTGTGTGGCGCGGCAGACGCTAGTCCGTAGAGCAGCGCCTGTAGAGTGGTCATAAAGATAAAAGGCCATAGAACCCCTCAAGAAGGATGTCCAGAGATGTTGCAAAAGATCGCCAAGGTGTTTTTCAAAATTATACAAAGAAATTTATGGAGGAAATAGCCGAAGTGACGGTACACTCAGAAAAAAATACTGTAAAATTAATAGAATTTCATGTACATCTAATAATTTTTTACTATTGTTTTTGGTCAACGGGATCGATAATATTATAATAATAATTTCCAAACTTTTATTATAAAAGTGAATATTTACTGTTGTATCAACACTTAAATAATTTTTGATTGATAATTAATCACATTAATTTTAAAAAATATAGAACATTAATTAAATAATGCACCCAGTGTTAAAAATATAGGATTGTATACTATTAAAACAAAACGAATAATTATGCCTATTTTTGAAACAATAATAATTATAACATTATTTTCAACAATAGTAAACATTATTTGAATAGGACAAATATTATTAAAAAACTAAAGGATCATACTTTACAAACAATGTGAGATAAAAAAGTGTCGATTTAAAATAATAATTGAAACATTCAATCAATAGGATGAGTCTAATTACGGCAATGTGAAGGCAAAGTTAGGCCAATGTGACGAACCATATTACTATAGAATAAACTAATAGTACGATCATGTTAAATCTGAAAATGTTTCAAAATAAAACAAATATTTTATATAATTTTTTATTATTTATTTTTATTATTATTTAATTATTTAATTCATTTTTATATTAATAAATTATAACAGTTGCTTTTTTATAATGATAATTATATATTTGTAATATTACACATATTTTAAATAAATATTTCAATTTGATAAAGTTTCTTATTATATTAAGGTAATTCAGGTATTCATTCTAAAATGTTAAATCATAATAAAGTGCTAGGAAATTAATTTACGTCCCATTTTCTTCGTTATTTTAATATTTTTTTAATCGAAAAGCTTTCATACCATTAACTAATACATGTATGTGAATTGGAGGGCCATGAAATTCAAGAATGTTATGTAAAGAAAAAATTTCCACTTCTCTCTCTATTATATAAGACTGGTAATGGTGGCTGAAATAAGAAATCTTCCACTGTTTACAAACAAAATATGGGGACGATTTGTGTAAAATCATTTCCATAATTTCATAAAGGTGCATACCTGTTTGATTATCTGATTTAGTTAGAAAAAACTGTTTTTTAAAACTTTTTCCTTTGAATGTTAATTTTTTTACACATGAAACATGGTTAAAATCCAATATATTTTGATTAATACTTTTGTATTGTTGGTAAAGATTGCAATTTAAAACATCTTTCTCTTCAAAAATTAAATCTTTTTCAAAAAAACTTTTATTACAGAGAAGATGAGCAAATTTCAGACCAGCTTTGATTGCTAAAGTGTATGAAATGTTAATTCTTGAATTGGTCACTTTAGCCGAGTTCTTATAAATCCTATGCACAGCTTCAAACCTCATACACCATAAATGCTTTAAAGGACCACATTTTCGGATGGCTGTTGGATAATGTACCAAAAAATGATACTTAGGTTTTAATGGTTCGTTAAATATTTCTGTGTAAAGGGAATTGTGCCTTGAAATTAAAAGTTCCAATGATTTTAACTGTTGCTCATTAAATTCGGACATTAACGTTAAATCGATTATTTTTATTAGTACCAAATATAATTCCCAAACTTTGTCATTATCAGGAATCAAGTCACCAATCATCAAAGGCAAATAGTTAACAAAACACATGGTCTCGCGAGCAGTCATTTTTAAAGTATTTGATTTTAGTGAAGCTATCGTCAAAGGTGGTGAAATGTTTCCTATTTCTGATTCACCATAGTCAAACATTTGTTTTCTGTAGTTTAAGTTATCTAACGTGAAATATTTTAATTTTTCAATAAAATATAGCAATATTTTTGAAACGTCATACTTACAAATACCTTCGTATAAGTCATGCATAATGTCAAAATAAAAATTATCTGTTACATGAAAACTAGGTATGCCGTTAAAAATACTATCTTCTTTGATGCCAGTGAGCCTTTCATTGTTAATTATCAAATCATTTGCATAACTTTCTCTATTGCGCAATGAATCTTTGATTTCAATTAGATCATTTTGTGTTTGAGATTTGTTTCTTTTGCAGCTTCTGCAAAAATAACTAGAATTAAAACTACTACAAAAGCCTAGATAAGTATTTAATCCTAAATTGTCACCAAGTACGAAAGATAAGACAAATAAAATATTTACATTTTCGCCATCAATTTTAAAGTCTATTCCTTCCGTTTCCAATTTCTTAATACCTTCTACAAATGGCTTAAATGTAAATATATTACCGAATTCGGAACGATCTTTAGTTTTGAAAAATCCTGCAACAAATATGTTATTGAGCCTTGACAACTGATTTACAGGCAAAGTTGGGAACGTATAATATACCCCACAAATTGAATGATCTTTCACATGAGGTCCCAAAGGATTATCAATAGAAAAGTCATCCAAATAAAAAACTATTGGTATGGTTATTTTTTCTGAGAAAGCTAACATTTTTTCTTTCCATACACTTCCATGTACTACATTAGACAAGCGATTTGAAGAATTTTCGTTTAATTGTTTTGTATTTTCTAAGGTTAATTTTAAAATGTTTTCACATTCGAAATATTTTTTGATCTGAAAATCAATAGGCATCATAATTCCGGTAACTTTATTTGAATCAAGCGTTGGTATATTATTAACAATTACTTCACAAACCTCATTATTGATCACATAAAACAACGGCTTTTTAAATAGATCTAGTCTTTGTAGTTCTTCAAGAAATTTGTATTCAGTTGTAATATTATTAAAAGGATACATGAGGTTTTTTAGTATATTTGTTGCTTCATATCTGGCTATAGAGTTTTCAATTAAAGGTAAAATTTTAGAATGTAGTACATTTGCAATGGGATCTGTAATTTGAAGTTTTATTTGCTCAATTATACTCGATACGTTTTTCCGATTAAAATTATTATTATTATGAAGAGCCAATGTAAACAAAACTCCTGGATGAATTTCAGAAAGAATATCAGGGTCGATTAGATTAATTTGATAATTTTGTGACGTTATTGCAGTACCTATTGCTGAATCGATTGCATTTGCAGAAGGCGAGTCGATATTTTCTTGTAACTGATGGGAACAATTTTTATTGAATTCTTCTTGATTCTGAACATGGTTCTTAGATTCAGGTTTATAATCACTAATATGAACTCTGTCTAAATGCCTTTTGAAAGAATGTAAGTTTGAGAAATTTTGGAAACAATTATCGTGAAGGCACTGAAATTGTGTGATATTTTTAGTATGATATGATTTTATATGATTAATTAAAATTTTGGAGGAAAAAAAGCATTTTTGGCATATAAAACATTTGAACATATTTAATTAAACTTTGTAACTGCTATTAAAATATAAAAAATAGCTTGACAACAATATTTACAAGTCATCAGATTTCTCTAAGCGCAAATATTGTAACAATTTGGTTATGTTAGGGTTTATGTTTGAATTAAAATTATAAAAGAAAGTTTCTATAAACCAATAAACGTTTTTACCTTCAATGGGATACTCAAAATTCATAACATGTATTAGTTTAAATGTTATGTCTAAGCTCTTTAGAAAGCTGGGAAATTTATAGATGATGCCATCATAAAATGTGTAAAAATTCGTCAAAGATTTAAGATTTTCACCTATTACTATTATTATTGGTTGAAAGGTTAAACCCTTCTCGATATACCTCTTTTTCAGCTCTTCCACTTTAATATTAAGTTGATTAACTGTGATGCAATGTATAATTGTTGATTGCTGGGCGTCCGAAATGCTGGGCTTCCAATTAATTTTTTTACTATTCTTGGCTCGTGAAATTATTGACGATTTAAAAATTGTGTGAAGAAGCATAAAAATAAGACAATCTCGTGAATCTGACAGAAAAAAACAGAAGAAACATAAATATATTACTATAAAAGGATAACGGATATTACATACTTTCTTCGATTGTTTCGTCTATTTGCTGCAGGGCATGAATTAAAGGTTGATCCTTCACGTGATTTTTCAGGTAAGGTAAAATTTTAATTGAAAACGCTGACCACTTATCGAATAAATTTGATTGGTTTTCGGGAAATAAAATATTGTAATCCAGATCAATCTAAACAAATGTATGTACGTAAATTATAATTAATTTATTGTTGTAAATCAATCAATTTAATTCTTACCAGAGTGTAACCAAGGCTGTGTTTCAATAAAAGCCACTTTTTTAGCAGTTCCGTATTGTGCGATTTAATGTCTTTCTGGCGATAGCTTGCGATATCTGTCCATTTTTTCTCTACCTCAGACCACGGCTCGTTATTATGTGTAAGCCATAAAACTATTTCGTCAACTCCTACGTTGGAATCAACTTCGATGTCATCTGTTTTGGATGTTTCTGGAATATATATGTACAGGTAGTTATTTCTATACAATATATGAATATATAAATATAACTTGTACCTTTTCGTAAACTAATTTCACGTGTATTTTTTTTTCGTTTTCTTAACTTGACTCTTGCATTAGCGGCTTTATCGTGAAGTTTACCAATAGGATTGAGGCCGTGCCCTCGATTTTTATAGTAGTATTCCTGTATTTTGTACAAATATTAACAAATATTTTTGATTATTAACAAAAAAAACTTATAATAAATCGTTAATTGGAATTTAATGGTAATAGTACTCATGCAAAATAAAATAAAATTGTATCAAAATTAAAAGCAACATTACTCACAATATCTTCACTCGGAAAAAGGTTTATTATTGCATTGGAGCAATTTATAATATCAGACATGGACATGGACCTATTTTGATTTGTAAAGCTATCTATGATTAAAGATATTAAATCTTCTTGTTGAATGCCCTCTAAGCGCTGGTACTCGTTATAATAATTGAGAATATTTATTCCTCTACCTGACTGTTTTAAAATGGCAAGTAAGTTGAAATTACTTGTTGCCTCTGACGATGAAGCTGGGGATAATGGATAATGGTCGCTTGGTGATAAACATGAATTAAGCCACTGTCTACACGAAGTACTAACAGAAATTGTGCCAGCCTAGAAAAGCATAATTAATTATAAATATTTGAAAACTATCAGAGAGAAAATCACTAATTTACTTTACGTCTCCACATATTTAAATGATATTTAAATTTGGTACGTCAAATCATTAATCATTAATATCATTATCGGTGATAACTAAGAGGCTCTCAATGTCTAATGAACACTCTAGAATAAAAAAAATCACAAAGAAATTATCACCATTATTCTGTAAATATGTACTATAAAATTAAAAATATTTACAGTTTTAAATTTGTTTTAAAGATTCTTTACTAAATTTTTTTAAGTTTAATTACAAAGTAAGACTAATTTTAGAAAAAATAAAGTGTAATTTACCAACTACTCGGTCTAAAACAGCTTGGTCAAACCCGAAAGTTCCACAAATAAGTAATTTCAGTTGATCTCGGTATAAACTATTATGAGGCTCTTCGTCTTCAATGTTAGCAATACTAATATTATTATCGGAGTTCTCAGTAGTATTCATTTTGAGCTATTACAAGATTATTATTTATGTTAATATACACAGATTTTATATAAAAAATTTGTTATCTTAAATAATAATATACTGTAACATTAAGAGCATGGCCGACGAAATGTTGTCTTTATAACCAAACTTTCCATAAAAAACATCCTATAGATGAGTGAACAAAAAAACGGCAGAAAAACTGTTGCATTTTTATATTTATCATTTTTTAGAAATCAAACATATGTACCATGCAATTCAATAAAAAAAACTGGAGATACGCATTTATATAAAACCACATGCAATCCACGGAACGGTTAATTATAACCACCACGATCATACACAAAAAACAAATCATGCAAATTATATATATATATATATATATATATATATATATATATATATATATATATATATATATATATAACCTTCTTTCCACTGTTATTAAAATTTAATTTAATTATTTTTCACTCTCACTAAATTAACCCCGACACTTTTTTTTTATTATTTATTGTAATAATTTAGTTAGATAATTAAAACTTTAATTCACCGCCAAATTTGTATCGTCAACGTTGTTGTACGCAATTTCGCAGATGCACCACATAAATATCAAAATCAAATGTGCATATATTGCTTATTTTAAAACTCGATGAATGTGAAATAGTTCAATACGTTAAATGGAGTGAAAAAAAGAGATACGAGATTTTTTTGTTTTTAATTTATAGTAAATGGAATAGACTTCAAAACGGGATATTTTTAATATGATTTATTGAAGGAGGAAAAAGAGAGACATTTTTCATAAAATTGACACTGGATAAAACTAACGCAGCATTGAAACAAAAGTATCTACTATGAAACCGATCATTTAAAATGAGAAAGTATTATATAAATAGTATATACTTTTAAATAACATGAAAATCAAATATAAAAAGAGCAAATCAATAGGAAATCCGGTTTCTCCAATATGAAACTAATAAGATCGCAATTATTATTAAATAATAAGATCACATTGTTAAAGTTATTGACCCTTTCATATATGAATGATAATACAAGCTAAGTTGATTCAACAGTATTTCTAATACGAAAAATAATGTGTACTATTAAATAATTAATATGATTGATCTTGTTAGATTTATAACTAATTTTAGAAGAAAATTGTTAATTTAAAAGTATTTTAATGTTAATATAGGTCTTTTAAATTCAATAGTAGTCTTATTGACTAGTTAATAGGATTTTTTTTTCTGAGTGTAGAAGAGACGATAAATGCGTGCAATAAAGTGGGTGTAATAAAGGTCCCTGGTCCGGACTTGGTACCCAACAAGGTATGGGGGGTATAGGATATGGAAAAGGCAGAGATTGGTACTCTTGCCAAAAGCAGGAAAACAACCAGGTGAACCATCCTCATATAAATAAAAACAAAACAATAAATATATATATAAAATAAATCAATGAAAATCGCAAAAAATTGTAGTGGAATGTGTATTTAACAATAAAATGAGTTTCAAAATTCTATTTTGACAAAGTTAATTCTCTCTAAATAAAATTTCTACTTAATCAATGTAATCTTAACTGTGCCAATTACTGTTATATATATACTCTTGCAATAGTATTATTATCGTGCTATACAAAACTGTTAAATTTTCTTAATTTACAATATTAATAAAGTTTCCGAAATCTTGAATAATGAGTAATGCAGAATTTGTAATAACAAAGTTAATCGTGACGCTTCTAAAGTCAAGTGTGTAACATGTTTAACGCTGTACCATTTAAGTTGCGTTGGATTAAGTGAAACTGATCTCGTTAAGAAACCACTTGCTTGGAAATGTGATGGTTGTGCAGATATGCATAAGTTACCTAAACCAACACCTTCGTCTTCAATTTCCAATTTGGGGAAAACAGCGTATATTAAAGAGACCGTTTCTGCACAACAACCAGCTGTCCAAGTGTTGGAAACAAGAGATGTGGATTTCAGTGATAGTGTTGCGTCATTTAAGTTTATTTACGAACAATTAGAGATAAGTGAAATGTCCATCTCAAAAAGGTTTGATAACCTTGATAATCTTTTTGCTAAACTAGATGAACTTCAATTTGAAAATTCAGCCTTGAAAAAGAAAGTATCTGATTTAGAATGGCGCATTGATAGCATTGAGCAGCTGAACAGAAATACATCATTGGAAATATTTGGCATGCCTGATTCACTCACAGATGATGTTAGCAACTCTACTATCAATACGACTAATTTAATTTCGCAAGGTGTTAATGTTAATATCGATGTGTGTGACATACAGTCTGTAACTAAAATAATAACACCGCGTGTGAAGAAGTTAATTGTCAAGTTTAAAGATCAACACATTCGTAATTCAATCTTGGCCGCCAAAAAGAAGCAGCGATTATCAATCAATTGTCTAGGAGTATCACCACCAGTTAATATTTTCATTAACGAAAATTTGACAAAGTTCTGTAATTATTTATTTGCTGAAGCGAGGAAATTTAAAAAGTTTAACAAATTATGTATGGGTTCGTAATGGTAATACATATTAATGTAAGGAAAGCTGAAGGATGTCAGGCAAAGTTAATCAAATCGTTGTCCGATCTTGATGTAATTTAAATGTATTAATTTATTTTTTATTTTAAATGTCAGTTGTAGTTCATGAAGGTGACAGTGATTTGATTAATGATGTTAATGACAGTGTAGTATTATCCAAATTTTATATAATGCATTTTAACATAAGAAGTTTACGCACTAATTTTTCTTCGCTTCTAGCTAATCTGTCTAGTTATTTCATTAAGCCGGATATAATTTTTTTAACGGAAATTTGAATCAATAGTAATGAAGTCAATCTGTACAAGGTTCCTGGCTATAACTTTTTTAGTTGTTGTAATGATATAAATCGTGCGGGTGGTGTAGCTGCGTTTGTAAAAAATAATATTACGGTTAATTACTTTAACACGTTCGCGACCGAGGTGCTCAGGCTAGGGGTACCCATAAACCAGATGATAAATTTGCACGAAATAAGCTAATTGAACCCTAATGATAGAATAAATGTTTTATTCAGGTTTTTTGAGGGGTTTGTGACGTTTTTAATAGTATAACGCTTATATGAGTTTTCCACTAAGCCGAAAAAAAATTCAAGAGAATCTTTAAACCAATATAGAAAGTTTAATACGCATATATGCGTCCCTGGTTTATGGAGAAAACTATAGGACGCATATATGCGTCCTATGGTCGTGAACGTGTTAATTACAATTTAACAACTGCTGACTGTATGGAGCTCAATTTCTCATTTGGGGATTTTTTAATTAGTTGTTAATGTGTTTATCGTTACCTTTGGTGCTCTATTGATAACAATTTAAAAGATACTGTTCCGATCCTAAATAAATTTCGTAAATCAAAAAATTTTCTTTATGTCGGTGATATCAATATATAGATATTTTGCCGTCAAGCAATGCAATAACTAAACAATTACATGATGACTTTATTATCTTTTGGGCTTTGCTCATTAATTAATACACCTACTCGTATAGTAAATAATAGCTCGACATGATCATGCATTTTATCGATTCGGTGCTAAGAAATTATTAATTATAGGAGATACAGCAAACGTTCAGGTATCAGATCATTTACCGATCCTAATGCCACTTTCAATTAAAGGCTTTTTAGACCTAATTTCAAATAAATCCAGTCGATGCGTATCTATAATTAATTATGACATTTTTAATGATCTTTTGCATCAAGTTTGATTTCAAGTGCTCTAACTCATTTTAACAAATTACCTCTAGCTATACAGAATGAGCAGTCGGCCAAACGTTTCAGTGTTTTGTTGAAGGAATGGTTATTTCAACAGGATGAAGTTGAAAGTTTGTTCCAAGTTGTTCAGTAGTATTGTTATTGAGAGTCATACTTATCGTATATCGGGGTTTCTGTATTTTCCACCGACTACGATTTATGTGTTCCCGCTACTCAAATAGATAAAGAAAACACACGCACTAAATTTTTTGATTTCAATATTCAAACAATATAAATTTTATTATTTAATTATCACCACTGTGTATTCCACGAGAGTTTTTGACATACTACATACTACCAAAATGCATTTTTCTAATTTTGGATAACCAAAATGAAGTAAATGGGTTTACGTCATCAACATTATTAATTTATACAGTGCACGAAGTGTTATTCAATGTAGTGATCAAACGCACGCAATGCATTATTCGCATACAAGCGAATATTTGATCACTACATAACCCCCTCTCCAGACGAATGTAGAAAAAAAACATTAAGCTTAATAACTTTCGTAATACAAGCGTAACATGCTAAAATGAAAATAAAGCTCATTATGTTAATATTTATTTATAATGGCGCGATCATGAAAATCAACTTTGTGTTTAGTTTCGCCCTTCATAGAATTCAGAGATGTGATATTATAGGCAGGGTTTAATCTGTCTATGGAAATAGGTTAATGTTTATTGTTAACATTTATGACAAAAAATTTCCGAAATCGACGGAAAACCTCAAAAGGACCTTCGTAAGGAGGTTCCAAACCGACTTTAACTCGATCCACTCGGATTAGCACATATTTGCACGTATTTAAATCATATGGCACGTAGGTTCGAGTTTGATTTGGGACACGAGGCGGTTGATGCTTTAAATTGCGCATATACTCTCGCAATTTGTCAACAACGTTGAAGTGATTATGCACTAACTAGAATTGATAGTTATCATCCGCCAGTTATTGTTTCTATTAATTTAGGTTTTCTCAAAAAGCAGCATTTTTATACATTCCCACAATTAAATTTGTATAAGTTAGATTACTCAAAGATGGCAGAAGATTTATCGAGTATTGACTGGCAATCATTATTTCATAATTTGACTGTTGATAATGCAGTTAATATTTTTTACGACAGAATATTTAGCTTAATTAATAGATATGATGTGTACATTCCTAAAAAAGGCGTAAGTTTCCCTTTTGGTACTCTAATCATCTAATTTCACTTATCAAGGCAAAAGTAAAAGCTCATAGGCGGTTTAAGCTGTACGGAAATAACCATGATTATTTAATGTTTTCCAGTTATAGGAAAAAAGTTAAGTTGGGTATCTCAAAGTGTTGGAAGTTGTACGTCGCGCGTATTGAAAATAATATAAAACACGATCCAAAATATTTTTGGAATTATCATAGGTCGTTTCAGACGAAGTCTGAGTATCCCAGTAATATGTTTTTGAAAGATAATAGATCAAATAATCAATCGGAGATCTGTAGTCTTTTTGCTGAGCATTTTAAATCGGTTTATGTACAAGACCTGTCTTGTTGCAAAACTCCAATCCGTCATGCTAGTTTAAATTTGTCATTAATTTCCGAGTTTGAAGTTCTGGCATTGTTGGAATCGCTTAATGTTAATAAAGGTGCAGGTCCTGATAAATTAACTAATTTGTTTTTGAAAAACCTTAAGGATGTGCTTGCTGTCCCGCTTAAATTACTGTTCAACATGTCTATAAACAATTCTGTTTTTCCATATAAGTGGAAAATATCGTTTTTAGTACCTGTTCATAAAACCGGTGATTTGGCTAATATTGAAAATTATAGGCCCATCTCCATTTTGAATACGTTAGCTAAAATTTTTGAGAAATTAATGTATAATATAGTTTTTTATCAGATTAAAAGTCAAATCACATCGGCTCAACATGGTTTCTTCCCGAAACGTTCCACGTTAACTAATTTAGCTGAGTTTTGTGATACAGCATACAGCACATTGGATAGAAATGGACAGCTGGATTGTATATACACAGACTTTTCAAAAGCGTTTGATAAAGTTTCGCATTCTATTTTAGTTCAAAAACTTGAGACTTTTAACATACCTCCATTTTTGGTCAATTGGTTTCGGTCTTACTTAAGTAATAGAACTCAATTTGTAAAGTTTAATGGAACTCTATCTGATGGGTTTGGATCTCCTTCCGGTGTTCCTCAAGGATCGATTCTTGGTCCCTTATTATTCTCTATTTTTGTCAATGATATCTTAAGTGTTATAAAGTCAAGACACTTGCTTTATGCAGATGACCTAAAGATTTTCAGAGTCATTGACAATAGAAATGATGTAGAAATTTTGCAAAGTGATCTCAATTCCGTTTTTGATTGGTCTGTCAATAATCATTTACCTCTCAATGTGGCAAAATGTGTCACAATGATGTTTACCAAGCGGATTCATAGAATTGAACATCGTTACAACATTGGAGATGCTTTATTATCTAAGCTTGATTCAATAATGGATTTGGGTGTTACATTTGATTCTAGGTTACGTTTTGATAGGCATGTTGATATAATTTGTCGGAAATCATTTAAATTATTAGGTTTTGTTTGTAGGCGCGGTAGAGACTTTATGGATCCTTCGGTTCTCATACTATTATTTCATAGCCTTATTAGAACTAACTTGGAATATTTATCACAGGTATGGAACCCGTTCTACGATGAGTATTGCAACAGAATAGAAAGTGGTTCCATCGACTGGTTATATGACATATGAGATACGGATCGAGAAGTTTAAATTAATCACCTTAGAAAACAGACGAATATTACTTGATGAATTGTTTCTTTTCAAATTAATCAACGGTCTAATCGAGACAACGTTATTATCAAGGATCAATCTCTATGCACCGGCTTACAGAACTCGAAATCAACAATTGTTCCAAGTAACGACATCAAGAACTAATCTAGGTCTGGCGTCAATTGTCAATCGATTGGAATCAAACCATATGCTGTACTTTGGTAATTTAGATTTGTTTAACATGTCGTTATTGGAATTTCGTAGAAAATGCAATGTGATCTTATGCAGTAATAGCAGCAGTATTTGATGAAGCTTAATTGAGGTTTTGTCTTCAACCTTTTGTTATCATTTTTTGTATCTTGTTTTTCATAGTAGCATTAGGTTTATAATTTTGTATTATTATTATTATTATTAATTTTTTTTTTTTTTTTTTCGTTTTCTATTTCTAATTTTGGTTTGTTGAGGCAGCATGTAATTGGGTTATCCTGTTTGCTGCACAGATGTAATAAATAAATAAATAAATAAATAAATAAATAAAAACGTTTAATGGATATTCGCTTCCGTCGTTGGCGATTTTACTACTAGTTGACCCGGAACTTTTAACGCTTGTCCATAAACCAAATCTGCAGCTGAACATTTCAAATCGTCTTTTACAGTTGTTCGCATTCCTAATAAAACGAGAGGTAATTCGTCAACCCAGTTAACTGTGTTACACCTTGCTTTTAAAGATTCTTTTAATTGCCTGTGTACACGTTCTATCATACCATTACTAGCGGGATGATATGTTGTCGTTCTTATTCGATGACATCCTATTACTTTGTTTAATTCTGCAAACAGTTTCAATTCGAATTGAACCCCTTGATCCGTAGTAGTTTCTTGCGGGCATCCAAAACGAGAAATGTATTCTCGGATAAACGTTCGGGCAACAGTTGTTGCAGTTGCATCCTTCATAGGATATGCCTCTGCCCATCGAGTGAATCTATTAATGATGGCTAAGATATAAATGTAACCGTTCGACGGAGGAAGAGGACCTACTAAATCCATTTGGATGTATTCAAAACGGCCTTCGGGTGGGACTATGGGCTCTATCGGTGATTTTACGTTTCTGTACACTTTCGATTTTTGGCAGCTTATGCAGTTTTTGGCCCAATATCCTGCATCGATATTCACACTTGGCCAAAAATAACGTGATGATATTAGCTTTCTTGTGGCTCTAATGCCAGGGTGCGATAAATTATGCAAAGCGTCAAAAGTGTTTTTTCTCATCGAACTTGGGATATATGGGCGATTCTTTCCTGAATGAACTTTCGCACCAAATGCTGTTATTAGAAGTGGGAAGAAAAATCTTTTTCACTATCCATTTGGTTTCCACTGAGTTAGAGATGATCGATTTCAGTTCGTCGTCTTTCTCTTACTCAGTGATTAGTTTTTCCACATCCATTCCAGTGTGTTCAATTACCAAGTTTTCAGTATTGCACGATCGAGAAAGATAATCAGCGACATAATTATCTTTACCATTAATGTGCTGAATGTTAGTGGTGAATTGTGCTATGTATTCTAAATGCCTCATTTGACGAGGGCTTCGTTCCGTTTTGGACATTATTGCAGTTACGAGAGGTTTGTGGTCGGTAAACACACAAAATTGTCGACACTCTACTAAATGCCTAAAATGTTTTATGGATGAGTATTTAGCTAACAATTCACGATCAAACGCAGAATATCGAGTTTCTCCTGTCTGTAGTTTCCGAGAGAAAAAGGAAAGTGGTTCCCATGTATCTTGCTCATAGTTAAATTGTTATAATACTGCACCAATAGCTATACTCGAACTATCATGTTATACTCAGATTTGCGTCACTAATCGGGTGAGCCAGTAGAGTAACCGAAGATAAAGCAGTTGTTGCTCTTTCAAATGCGCCATGACAATCCTCCGGCCAAACAAAAAGTTTACGATTTTTAGGGAATTTATTCATTTCAGCTAAATGTGTATGGATGGGAGCAAGAATCTCAGCAATGTTGGGGATAAACCGATCATAATAATTTATCATACCTAAAAATTTCTGAATTTCTTTGATGGATTTCGGTGGTTCAAGAGCAACTATTGCATCCACTCGATGCATAGAAGGCACTATTCCATTTTTCGATATCACTTGAGATAGAAATTCGAGGGTTTACTTGATCTAAGTGACGTATATGTTCGTCTTCGTTACGGCTGGCTACCAATATATCATCTATATACGCGTTAGCGAAATCTAAGTCACGTAACACTTCGTCAATAAGTCGCTGGAATGACTGGGCTGCATTCTTTAGACCGAACGGCATTCTTTAAAATTCAAATAGTCCGAATGGTGTAGTTATGGCCATCTTCTGAATATCATCCAATGCTACGGGTATATGATGGTAAGCTCGTATAAGATCGATTTTGGAAAACACCGTATTGCCATTTAGTTTCATTGTGACATCATGGATGTGTGGGATTGGATACCGGTCGGGCACCGTACATGCATCGGTAGTCACCACATGGCTTCCAATCATTGTTGTCTTTCTTTTTAACGAGATGCAATGGAGATGAGACACACGACGATGAATATTGGCATATTCCCAAATCGATCATGTGTTGGAATTCGTTTTCCGCTGTTATCTATTTGCTCTCATCTAGACGTCGAGGTTTACAAAATGGCAATTGACCTTTTGTGTGAATATAATGGACTACCTTGTGTTTAACAGGAGCACTATAGTCAGATGATGTTGTAAGATTCGGATAATTCTTAAGCAACACTCCAAATATATTTTCTATACTGTAATGCTTCGGTGTCGGGGTGTCGATCGATGCTGTGATACCTGTAACAGTCAGCGATGTTGTTGAATCAAGAAGCCTCTTCTGCAAGATATCTACTAGTATATTGAATTTGCTAAGAAAATCTGCCTCGATAATGGGTCGATTAACAGATGCAATTACGAAACAATGTGAAAATTTTCTTCGTAAACCAAAATTTATATTTAGCAATTGAGTTCCGTATGTGTATATCTTCGAACCATTAGCTGCCGCTAAACAATAATCTTGGTTTTTGCTACTACGAGGGAAATATTTGAGAGGGACTACCGATATATCAGCCCCTGTATCAATTAAAAATATTAATTTTGTTTCCTTACACCTTATGAATAAACGTTGTGATAACATGTTACCGCTGTTTGTGTCGTAAACAGCGGGCGAAACTAGTTTTTTGAATTGCTAGTATCTTTGAAATCGCAAGGTTTTCTACAATTCCTAGATTTTGAGCCAAATTTAAAATGGTAATAACAATACGGGTACCGAGCTACCTGCCCAAACTGCCTGCTGGATACAGGGGGGAAATTACTGGAGCGCATTATTCAGAATTAGTTGCTTCCGATTACAGAAGGCGATGGCGTTATCTCATCTCAACAATTCGGATTTCGCAAGGCACGAACCACACTGGATGCCGTTAATGCAATGGTATCTAAGGCCAAAGAAGCCTTACAGGGAAAAGATGGAAAGGAGGACCTAAACAGTACTGTGCGGTGGCCAAACGTTAAAAATGCTTTCAACACGGCTAACTGGACCTACATTATGAATGCCCTACGAAGATTGAACGTTCCGGCCTACCTCTTGAGGATCCTGGATATCTACTTTGAGCACGGAAAAAACTAGAGTTGTTACTACGAAGAAAATGGATTTTTAATTGAAGAAAATGTACTGTTTCTCCATTTAAAAGCTAATTTTCTTATTTCTTTCGCGTTTTTCTTCATATAAGATTTGTGTTTCTTGAAATGATAAAAAAATTCTTGAGTTAAAATTTGTTGCTTAATTGTAATCTGAGATTTAGTTTCTTGCATCTATAACTGCTCAAAATTCTTGATTAAAGAACAAAAAACAACGAATGGAGCAAAATACGATTGTTTTGTTTCCAATTTTTCTTGCAACTAGAAATTGACTCTTTTCTCAAACTATATTGTCCAATTTTCTTGGAATTGGTTATTTTAAAAAAAAAAATATTCTTGATCAACACAAATGCAATTTCTTGATTCAAGAAACTATTGAAATGTTAATGATAAGATTGAATTTTTCTTAAATCTAGAAATAGAGCCTTTTCTCAAAATATAGGTATTATCCTATTTTCTTGAAATCATCCATTTTAAAAATTTAAATTGAAATAAATAAATGAATTTCATAAAAGCATTTTTATGTTTTAATTCAAATTTAATTATTTATGGGTTGCAAACATTTGTGGAGAGTACTGTATGCAATGAGAGATTAGGGCATTTTGTACACATTCCGCTAACTTTGTTCTTTTTTATAGCTGAAATAATTGGGTTACAATACACAACTAAGTTGGGTGTCTAGAAATTTGATTAGCCGGTATAATAGTATGGTTCAGAATATGAAATAATTTGGACAATATAGTACAGCATTCCGAATAATTTAGATTATTTTTAATTAGGTGGCACAACAAGGAAAAGTTTATTCCTCTTCGAAACAACCAATTTGTCTATGTTATTCTTGAACTAAGAAAGAATCTTCAAGTGAAGAAACTATTCCTTAATAAATTCTATTAACAAGAAAACTATGAATTTACGTCTCTCAGGACAAGAAAACATTTTCTTCTCTTAAACGATCTTATTTAAAAATCGCATTTTTCATTTGGACAAAAATTTCTTAATCTGAGAAAATATTTTTAATATAAGAAACTATTTCATAATATGAAAAGCTTGTTTCTCATAACAATAGAATAAAGTATTTCAACTAAGTAAGCCTTTCTTGAGACGAGAAAATTATCGTTAAATTGTTATAATTGTACGTATATACCATTATGGAATGGATGTCCGTACCAAAAAAAAAATGCATTCTATCGCGAACCTTCAACAGTGAAAAACGTAAAAATTTAACTTAGATTTTTTAAACCGTGCTGTGTCCACTTCAAAGTGGTGTAAAGTGAAAACAGAAAAAGGATTTCTGGAAACATTTAAAAATGTTTTTAATATTTTCTCCCGCCTTGCTCGATATTCAAATATTTCAGATGTTCAAAACATATGTAAGTATTTCTGTTATTAAATACCAGAGAGTTACTTTAAAAATATCCTATTTCCTTTGTTTTACAGAAAAAAGAAACTGCTAAAAATTATTGGCATTAATTATGTTGGCACAGAAGAAGGCAAAATATGAATTTATTACTTGTAAAAAAATCAAATCTAACACATTTAAGTCATTTGATTTACACTTCCAAATGGAATTAAAATATTTAAACCAAATTTATTATCTATTTAAAATCTACAAAATGTTTACATATAGTGATACTTTTTGTAATAATGTTTGATAATTAAATTCTTAGTTAAAAAACAAAAATTGAAAGTCTGAACTTAACATTATATTACAACGATCATAAGTTTAGTTCTAAGTGAAGATTATTTATAAAATTATAATTATTTATATTTAAATATAAAAAAACAAATAACAATCGAAATTATCAAATTTGTATTTAAATATTTTCTGCATCCGATGGTGAAATAAAAAACACAATATAAATTGTTATATAATTGTATTATTTTAAACAACCATTTCACAAATTGAAGAAATATTTCTGAAACGAAGAAATATTGCGTAACCACACCTGGGCCCGAATTCCGGTTCGATGACAAATAATAATGAGAAATAAATTTATTTTTTATTTCAACTAGTCGGTTGTATTTTTATTTAGGGTAGGCGAAATAAAAAATCAACTCATTTCTCATTTTCGTTTATCATTGAACCGGAATTCGGGTGCTGGAGTGGGATTTTGCACAAAAGGCGAGAAGCGAGTTTATGTCCTTTTTTAAAAGAATAAGTTTTAACTCCATTTCATTCGGTCGACATCGCTTTTTCTATTGCGATCTCCATCTATCATATTATGTAAAACAGCTATCACTTTTTCTCAGCTTCGACCACGTACCTTCGTTGGTGAGAGACACAGATGAATGAAAGTTGAAATAGAATATCATTTTATTCTAGTTAGGTGAGATCGCATACTTCAAATATATTTCTTCTAAGCGAAATAGTGTTCATATTCAGTGTAAGTAAAAGAGACACAAACTCGCTTCTCGCCTTTTGTGCAAAATCCCACTCCTGAAGAAATATTGCATTGTCACAAGAAAAGCGTTTCTCTAGTGAAGAATATTCAAGTTCCCTGGAAGAAGAAACCCGATGCATACAATAAAACGCAAACAATAGATTTATAAATTCTTTTCTATAGTCAAGAAATAGCAAGTTTCTTATAAGAAATAAACGGATGCATAAAAGAAAATCCAAACAATAGATTGGTACATTTTTACTCTACTCAAGAAAATATGTGTTTTCCAGCAAGAAAATATCTGTTAATTTACAGAAAATATTACTTAAATAAAGAAACGAGATTTCTCACCATAAAAATTTCTAGTTTTCAATCAAAAGAATCGGTTTCTACAAACAAACCGATTTTGTTAAACTTAAGAAATAAGAATTAACCATGAAGAAAACCATATTCTCTATGTAATCACGTTTTCTTGTATCAAAAACTTAGTTTTCTCATATCAAACAAATAAAGATTATTTTAATATTTTAGAAGAATTTTAAATTGAGAAACGTAAACTTTGTGGTGAGAAAAATTTCGTTTAGCTGAAAAATGATGTACAAACTTTCTTGAACTAATCCGTTTTTTCTTCATATTAGAAATTTTTTTTTTCCGTGAGGATAGAGCGTTAGAGTACTACACTGAGGATGGTCCAAGGGAATATAACGTAACAGCTCGAGTCCCACAAGGTTCTGTCCTGGGACCAATCTTGTGGAATGTTATGTACGACAGTGTCCTAAAGCTGCGCATCCCTGATGGAGCAGAAGTTAAAGGCTTTGCCGATGACATCGCGATAGTGGTGCCTGCAAAGCACCTGTATGAAATCGAGATGGTCGCTAACGAGGAGATTGCAATAGTAAAGGGCTGGCTGGAATTCGTTGGCCTGGAACTAGCGGAGCATTATACAGAAGCAGTGCTGATTAGCAGCCGCAAGAAATTAGAAACGGTTAATATCTCGACAAGGAGTGGCCGCACAGAAATCATTTTCAATAGGTTTATAAATTCTCTATAAATTGGCCGGTTTGAATTTTTGAATAAAATATCGAGCAAGTTTGTTTACAGTTTCAAACAGCAACATATTTTTTAATTTTTTAGACACCTTTTGTTTTCACTCAAAAAAGTCATAAAATAAAACAAATTCCGGTATCGAAAAGAAGACAAAATTTCCTTCAACTAGAAACAAATTTTTTTTCTGAAAGGTGTTATTTCACCAAGATTTAAGCGTTCAAATATGGGTATTTTTCGAAAAAAAATTCTGTTCCGTTTTTTAATTGGCGCAGTGTATGTCCACTTGCGTACGATATTTGGGCCAGACTGAGAAATTTTTTAATATTTAATTTTATGCGAACTTAACATACATATAGGGCAGTTAGCAAAACGTCTGTCCTAAGTTACTTATCTTCTATATTTTTGAAAGTTGTGATTTACTTTAAATATGGGGATAGCATATTACCTTTAATGAAGTCGTTGCTATTGTTTTTTGATAGAGAGGACCTCCGACTTTCTATAAAACATTTGCCCATTTAATTAAGATCTTTGGGTTATGTAGATGTAATTTTTATGTAACTTCTTTCGAATGAACTTTAGTTTTGTTAAATTGTTTCTTTGGACAATTTAAATTAAAACTTAATTTATTTGGATGTTTTTTTTTGTAAATTTCAATTAATCACAAATATATTTTTTACGTACAAAGCTCGTCAGTTTTTTAAGCTTAACTTAACGTGTACCACTTTTACATTTACAGATGTTCTGGTTTTGGTGTATACATGTAAAACGTAGTCTGAGATCACATGAAATTTGGAAGGAAACTTACCTGATGAACCATATTGGTGCAATTGTCATTCTATGGTATATTAGTGATAAATCTAAAGCCATGCATTTTCAGATTCAAAACACTACTCGTCAGAACTGTCTTTCAAACTTATATTCCTATTCATCTAACTATGTTCAAATAGTTATAATGCAACTTTTGGCGATCGGATCTGTTTCAATACATGTATCAAAATTGATTATATTGAGTTGTATAAATATCTGGGGATTACTTTAGACGTTGAATTAAAATTTAAATTTCATATAAACAACGTGCAAAATCAGCTTACCCAAAAACCATTAAAACCATTAGTAACAACTCAAAAATTTATCATTCGAACTATGTATAACGTTTCGATGCGAGTTGCAACTGAGCTATTTTTCGAACATGCGCAAATTTTTCGGATGAGGAATTTGTATATACGCTGCTGCAGCCATGTAATTGTATCATTCAGTTACTTGCTAATATTGTTGGCTTCAAATAATACCATATTACCTTTACACAATTCATTGTGAAGCTTTTTTTCATTTGTGGAACAAATATTCTTGCTGCTGGTCCCAATGGAGAGACTACCGTTTCTTATGGAGGGACTACCGAGCTCCTCTGGAAGAGATGTGTAGTATCCTTTTCTGTTTCGCTCAATTGAGCTTGTTTATTCACCAAGATGGCTTTGTTAAAATAATTGTGGTATAGCAATTGTTGGTCTCCACCAGAATCCATGACCCCGACCTCCGAAGAGGGTGAATTTAACTAAGTAATAGGTGTACCACCTGGGGTATTAGTTTCCATATTTGTTCCGCTCATTGTTCATTTATAGTGTACTGCACTCGCATCTAGTATTTAGCCGGCGTACATCGTTGCCCGGGGGTTACCACTTTGTATCGAAAGAGGGATACACAAAATTAAAAAATACAATATTGTTCAGTGTTCATATACGTCAAGACGTTATCAATTAGCCGATCATCAATAAGAGCACATCGGAAAACATAAAGTTCCCTGTTGTACGACTGAGTGCTCCAAGAGCCATCAATGATCAATTACGGTGATGATCTCTTATACCTCACCGTGATGATCATATGTCCCCCTATTTCGCAAAAAAAAAAAGACGGACAAAATGCGATCATTGTAATTTACTCCCATGAAAAACACATTTAAAAAGCCGAACATTTCATTTATTTTGTTTTATACTTCTGTTTCATGTTTTTAACGTGCCATCTCAAACAAAATTTCTCGATTGCTCACGCAAAGTACAACTGGGTTATATTGTTTTGTGCGAGTGCGAAAATTCAATCGTCGTTACCCAGTTGTACTTTGTGTGAGCAATCGAGAGATTTTGTTTGAGATGGCACGTTAAAAACATGAAATAGAAGTATAAAGCAAACAAAAAAAAAATCTTCGGTTTTTTAAATTTGTTTTTCATGAATAAATTTACAATGATCGCATTTTATTCGTTCTTTTTTACGAATTATGACGACATGTGATGATCACGGTGAGGTATAAGAGAGCATCACCGGGATTTATCATTGATCGCTCTTGGAGCGCTCAGTCGTATAACAGGGATATTCATCAGTAATAGACAACGAAAAATATATTTGTCAAACATACATATTGTGTGTCATCGGTTGCTGCATAGTTGTCAAATATTTGTGAAATATTAGTTTCGTCGCAGTTTTATTGTACTGCATCATCAATAAAATCACCGATTATTTATTTTCGGCGTATTATATGTATTAAAACCACTCGTCGCAGGATTAATAATTGTGGTTTCTATAGAAATTTCAATACTCAGCAAGAATCAAAGAAGACAACAATCATATTCATCGAAAGATTCCAATCAGAAAATTCATCGATCAAGATTTTCATCAAACGATAAGTCAATTTCATATAAGTAATATATATTAAATAATATTTAATTTAGTTTAAATTTATATTAATTAATTAAAAATTTAATTATATGTAAGTATTTTCAAAACCGTTCTTGACAATTTTTCTAACGTTTTATAATAAGTTTCAAACATTTTCAAATTAGAAACAAGTTATAACAAGTGTAAAGGATTTGGTTCGTTAAACGTTTGATTAATTTTAAATATTGTTGTTGTAAATTTCAAACAAAATGTCTGATAACGAAATTGAAAATACCGTTATGGAATCAAAAGAAGAAACTATTCAACGTTTAAAACGGGTTAGATCAGGTCACAAATCTCGAGTAACGTATTTCAAGAATAAAATTGAGAAGAGTGAATGTTCATCGATTTGCGAATTAGAGTCGGCTTTAAACCGACTTCGTAATAGTTTCGAGGATGATTTCGGTTGTATTGAGGCCGAAATATTAAATAGAGTTCGTGATTTACAAAATAAAACAAATTTCACAAATAACGAACTCAAATCTACAGATAAGTTTCATACTTCGGTATCACTCAAATTACCAGAAATTGAGCTTCCTAAATTCGACGGTTCGGAATTGAGTTGGCTTGATTTCGTAGTATATATATTGATCTGATTGATTCAAATTTAAATCTTAGTAACGTGGCAAAATTCCATTATCTAATTTCTTGTATTCGGGACGGCAAGGCATATAAATTAATTCAGTCTTTTTCGCTTTCGAGCGAAAATTATCCGATTGCCTGGAAGAAATTATCGGATCATTACAATAATGACATTTTAATCCAGAAAACGCACGTAAAACGCCTTTACGAAATCAAAAAACCAGTCGAAAATTCAGCGTCGTCCCTACAATCATTTATTGATGTAGCAGTTAAGCATTATTACGCACTTAAATCGTTGAAGGTTCCAGTTGATAATGGGATCTATTTCTCGTTCATCATTTGAATGATCATCTTGATGAAGCGTCTCGCATCGAAATTATCAATAAATCTTCACTTACCAACCTCATGACATTTGAGGAGTTTATTTCAATTTTACGGCATCGTTGTAAAGTGTTGGAAGCAAAACGATCTGCCTCATTGAGTACCAATATTTCCTACGGTCACGACCAAAATAAGAATAAATTATCATTTCCCAACAATAAATACAATAGATCTACGTTATCGACCGATCGCTTCAAATCATCCAAGGTGATGGTCGCACAAAATTTAAGTTGCATTTACTGCAACGGCAATCATTCTCTTGATGATTGTATAAAATTCAAAGATCACAAAGTAAGTCCGCAAGAACGTTATAATTTTATAAAACAACATGGTTTATGCACAAATTGTCTGATGGCAAATCATCGTACATTGGAATGTCAGAAACCTTCATGTGCTTTGTGTCCTTTAAAACATCATTCGTTACTTCATTTCGGTCGTTCAATTAAATATAATTTATCAGTAAATTCAACACAAAGTTCAGGAAATTTAGTTTCTGGTCAATCCGAAAAACAAAATTCTTTAGATAAACCGTCCTCATCGAAGCAAGTCTCTGATGAGTCGATAAAAACTCGCAGAATTAAACTTCATTAATTGTCCAACATAAAGCTTTATCTAAATCTCAGGTTTTGCTAGCCACTTCAATAGTTTGGATGAGAAATTCTGTTGGAGATCGCATGAAATGTTGAGCAATGCTTGACTGTGGATCTCAGGCGAATTTTATTACACAAAAAATGGTTCAACTCTTCAAATTAAAGATAGAACCAACGCATGTGGATATTTCCGGAATTAACGGCATAGTTTCAACATTAACCAAAAAGGTAAACATTCATCTTGAATCACGAACATCCAATTTTGAAATTAATCTAGATTGTTACGTCAAACCCAACATTTCAGAACTTATACCATCATACCCAGTATCCATCGATAAAAACAAAATACCAAAGGGTATTGAACTCGCTGATCCGTATTTCTTCAAACTTGGCACCGTTGATCTGTTAATTGGAGCCGAATATTTGGAATGCAATGAACATGCTTCGAATAAAATAACATCATTGTGTTCCTTTGAAGATGGTCGGCGATAAACGTTCAAAGGAGACAGTCGTGTTTTTGTCTGCTCCATAAAAGTAAAAGTTTTTAGTGTAATTTATTGTTTTGATTATTTTAAATTATGTAATCAAATGTTTAGTGAAGAGTAAAATCAATTAATTTTAATTTAATTTAATTATTCAATTTTTGAGTGAAGAAATAAGTGATATAGTGAAATAATTAAATGTGAATTTGGAAAATGTAATCCATCGGGATGCATTTATCAGGCAATGTTTTTTGTACTTATAAATGAAGGAAATCAAATTTCATGATTTCTAAATTAATTGCATGATTTAGGCTTTAGTATCTGTTTAATTGTATATAAAATTCTAGTGCATAAAGCTTCTTTTGATTGATTTTATATCAAAAGTTAAATTGTTCCAATTTAATAAACGCGGTTAAATTTAATACGCATGTCTGTTCTTGTTTCATCTAGTTCAAATACGTATACGTATTTTATTTTTATTATTATTTTAAATACAATTGAACAAACATATCGAAGATTAATACCTAGAACGGGCTTATTGGTAAAAGTTTTATATTTTGGTACATCGTACATGTAGTTTTAATGGCAGATTAAATACATCAATGATCCACGGCTTGTTTGATCCATTTCTCTATTTCTCTCAAACAAAATAAGACATCGCGAGATATTTACAATTTATTAATGTAATGCAACTGGATCAAATAGGCTGTGAGTCACTGTAGAATGGGTTTGTAGTGGAATTTTTATAATTTTTGGTGTAATTTTAATATTTTAATATTGCGCATGGCATATAATGAAAACATGAAGAAGTATGCGTAATTGCGTACTAAGGATTATATGAAAAGATTTATTGCGCATGTGCATATGCATAAATATTGAATGCGCAGAGGGAAGTGTGTATGGAAATAGTTATTTATTTATTTTGTTTATGTGGATTTTAGTGTATCTGTATGTTTCTATTATCTTTTTCTGGTTTTTGATGTGTTATATTATGTTCAATTTTCATTACCAATTTATATTTATAGTGTCGTTATTAACATGAGCGACATAAATTCAATACACATTTGTAAGGTTTTGCATTTGAAATTGAAATGTGCATTTAGCGAAGACACATCATTATAAAATAAAAAAAAAAATAAAAACTACATGCGATGTAGTTTTATATGCATTTTTAATACATCTGTTTGATGTCAATTTATGAGTTCATATTTTTCAGGTTTTTCCGTTCTTTTTCACCAAAAAAGTTGTGTGTTGCAGTAAATATTATTAAATAATCCTTTTTGAGTACTCAAGTTTCAAGTTCTCAAAGTTTTCTTCGTGTAAGGTAGATAGTTTTGTTCTACTTATATTGGTTATACACTAGTTTGTAATAAAGAGATGTTTATATCCTTATATTTAGAATTTATGTTAATTAAATAAATAACTCTGCTATATATTGTATAACAACATATTGTATTTAACAATTTTAATGAAAAATAATTTGTTTGTAATTAATTAATTCTTTTAAATTACTTTTGGCTAATTTTATGATTTAAGCAAGTTAATTTTATATTGTCCCACTAATTTGTTTTTGATTTAAAGTTTCTGAGGGATTAATGAGCGTGATGAGAAATTTAATTAATTAATTACTTTTACTATTTCCATTTTAACAACTAAACCAAGAGGATTTCAGAGTTTAATAACTTTTAGTTTATTTTAGAAGTAGTAGTTGGTGACAATTAACAAATTTACATAGATCTTGATTTTCAGAAATATTCGGAGTAACCCAATGCAAATTTCGAGAAACTTTGTATCGAATTAATTTGGAATTTTATCATTAATTGAATCTGGGTAAAATGTATTACCTATGTTCTAAAACTATGCTATAGAGGGACTTTCTGAGTGGTGTATAAGTATGTGTTTACGTTTTTGGTGACGATTGGAGGAGTTCCAGAAGGAAGCTAAGCTAGCAATAATTTTGTAAGCTTTCTGATAAAATAATAAAATAGTTAATAAATTGTTAATATTGAAGGGGTGTCACCAAGAGGAATTTTTAAAATTATTTATTGAATTATTTAGGTGGTATAGGATTGATGCAGATATAACTTTGAGTAGACTTAGATTAATAAGATCATAGGTGGTTAGAGGGCTTGATTTTAAGGATACTGATAAATAATTTAACTTGTTTCAGAATCTAAGATTGTTCCAGAATTAACCAATATAACTCGTTTTGTTATTCGTAAAAGGGTGTACGGTGGACCCGGCGTATTCCGGGAAACTTGCTGGGGGCTTGGTCGTACACATTAAAGCAGCAGGGTTTATTAGCGCCTTATAATTAATTTTGGTTACTGGTAACATTAATTATAATTCATTACAGGATAGCGCCCATTTCAGATCAAACGCCTAGAAGCTTAGTGGCAGATTTTGCTGAAACCATTATATACATGTATTATAGCTTGAACTAAATAGTAGTTATATGTAGCGACAGGGACCGGTATTGAGGGAATCATGTAAATAAACAGCTGATTTCGATTGTATTTATTAGCTTTAAGTCAATTCTAAATTAAATTATAATTTGCAGAAGGGCCCAGGAACCTGATCCAGCAAACTAATAAAGGTCAGTTTAGAGTGCAGTTTTAATTTTAATTTTAATAAAACATAAAAGTAGATTAGAATTATATTAATTTTCTTTCTAAGATAGGTGGGCTATTGTTGATTAGGTTAATTGTATGGTTAATTAATTTTTCAGATTATAATATAGTTACAGTATTAATCATTATTATAGAGATTAAAATTAATCCTGATTTTCAGAATTTAATTTTAAATTGGATCAACCCTACAGGATCAAAAAGTAGTGAATAAGTTGTAATTTAGAAAGTGTGTTGTTCTGTACTAACTATTCGATTATAATTCGATTATATAATTACTAACAATTTTTACTAAATATCGATCGCTGAGTGGCTGTAGCCGGGTCGAGTCTCTCCCAACTAAGAATCCTATCTTAGCCTTAGGATTTGTTACATGTATACGGGTGTACGGAATGGGACCCTGGAGTTTGGGAATCCTGCTATAATGATGGGCCGTACAACCTAATCCATCAATCATATCTAGTAACAGCGCCTTATAATTTTCAAACTCATAGAATTTAGTGGATAATCTTGCTGAAACTCCTTATATATTATAGCGTGAACTTAAGTATATTTATAAGTAGCGACAGGGACCAATATGGAGGAAATCATGTGAATGATCAGTCGATTTCGATTATATTTATTAGTTTTAAGTCAATTTCAAATTAATTTATGAGTATTATATATTTATTAAGTATATATTTTTAATTACGATTAGGATTTCAGAAGGGCGCAGGAATCTGATTCAGTATACTAATAAATTTTATTTCAGAGTGCAGTTTTAAGTAGATTCGAAATGTGCTGTCATTGTGTTACTAACTATTGGCTATACTTAGGTGTCTGTAACCGGGTCAATTTCTATCTCACTAACTAAACCTATCCAAATCCTCTTTATGTTTTATGTAACAAGGTGTTCGGTGAGGCCCGGCCATTAATAACTCCGGGAGATCTTGCTTAAAGCTTGGTCGAACACTTCAATCAATCAATCAATCATTGTGTTCCTTTGAAGATCTTTCTCAACTAATCGAAAAATTCTGGAAAACAGAAAATGTTGAAAATCCTCAAAAATTGTCCATCGAGGAAAGATTCTGTGAAAATCTTTATTCCGGATCAGTCGTTCGAACCGAAAGTGGTCGGTATAGTGTATCACTTCCAATAAAATCCAATCTTTGTCAATTAGGTGACTCTTTGATAAAGTCAATTTAAACATATGGAAAATCGTCTGATTCGAAATCCCGAACTTCGTCTTCAATACAATGCATTTCTGACCGAGTACCTCGATCTAGGTCATAAGGAAGAAGTAATCAAACCCGATATCATAAAGTCACCACATATCAAGTCATTTTATTTACCTCATCATTCGGTATTGCGAGAATCGAGTTCAACAACGAAAGTAAGAGTTGTTTTTAACGCATCATCAAAGATTTCATCTGGACTCTCACTCAATGATTGTCTGATGGTAGGGCGAACAATCCAGAGCGATTTATATTCGATTATAACTAGATTCCGTAAGCATCAGATCGCGATAACTGGTGATATCGCTAAAATGTATCGACAGGTACTTATAAATCACGATCACCAAGATCTGCAAAGAATCTTGTGGCGTGATTCCCCGGAAAAATTAATTAAATGTTATAAACTTCGAACAGTGACCTACGGTACTCCTAGCGCTCCATATCTCGCAATAAGGACGCTTTTTCAATTGGCCAAGGATGAGGAAAGTGAATTTCCCATCGCATCAAAAATTCTCAAGGAAGATTTTTACGTCGATGACGTTCTTACTGGATCTGATACCGTAGAAGATGCAGTTCGTCTAAAAGATGATCTTGTTAATTTATTAAACCGTGGAAATTTTGAATTACGAAAAATTCAGTCGAATAATTCCAATATTTCAATCAATAAGGATAGTGCAAATTCTAAATCCATTCTCATTCTTGGAATGAATTGGGATTCGGTCAATGATTTATTCAATTTTTCGTTCCAACAATATTCAATTTCTGAATCAAGCACTAAAAGATCAGTTCTATCAGAAATCGCGCAATTGTCCGATCCTTTATCATTATGTGCACCAATCGTTTTCCGTGCGAAATCTTTTATGCAAAATTTATGGTCGTCAAATTATCAATGGGATGAACCTCTTCCAGATGATCTTCGTAATTATTGAAATGAGTTTAAAGGACAACTCATTTCCATTAAAAGAATAACAATTCCCAGATGTATCGTAGCTCCATCATCGAAATTGATTGAACTCCATGGCTTCAGGGATGCCTCCGAAAAAGGTTTTGGATGTGTCATATACATTAGAATCATTGATAGAGAAGGTAATTGCTTAGTAAGATTTGTTTCTTCAAAAAGTTGAGTAGCTCCCATAAAACCACAAACAATTCCGCGATTGGAGTTATGTGGTTCTCTGTTGCTCTCACAATTAACACATAAAATTATTAAAGCTCTTGATTTAAATCTATCAGCTATATTTTTGTGGACAGATTCTCAAATTACTCTGCACCGTATTAAATCCGTTCCATCGCGTTACACAACATACGTCGCAAACCATATATCTCAGATCCAAGAATTATCTGAGCAAGACAATTGGTACTACGTACCATCTGCGGAAAATCCGTCGGATATGGCATCACGAGGATTAATGCATTCTGAATTTATTAAATGTCAGACCTGGTGGACAGGTCCAACATTTTTAAATCATCCAGAATTAATTATACCTACACAAACAAATTTAAAATCTTGGTCTGATCAATTGGAGCTCCGGAAAGAAAAAATGGAGGTAAAATCGGCTAAAGTTCAGACTTCTATATCAATTTTCGAACGGTGTTCTAATTACAAATCAATTATACGTTCTGTTAGCTATGTTCTTCGATACTTAGATTGTTTGAGACGCAGATGTGCGTTGCGCAAATTTCAATCTGAAACAAATCATTACGTCGTTTACCTAACACCGAGTTAAGGAAAACAATTAGTCAATTGTCTGCCATCGAACTAGATAACGCTCTCATAGCAATAATTAAATATATCCAAAATACTGAATATTCCGATGACGTCCGTCACATTCTTAAAAACAAAACTGTATCGAAACATAGTAATCTACGATAATTAAGTCCATTCATAGATCAAAGGGGTTTAATTCGCGTCGGCGGAAGACTGGGTAATGCTGACATCACGTATGATCACAAAGTTCACATAGGTTTACAAAATTACTAGCTCAAAATGAACATCATCGTCTCCTTTACGCTGGACCTCAATTCCTTTTGTACAGTCTTCGTCAGCGATTTTGGATTATCGGTGAAAGAAATCTTTGTCGACAAATTGTGGCACAATGCATCAGATGTACCCACACTCGTCCTCGCAATATAAATCAGATAATGTGCCAATTGCCTGAACATAGGGTCAATCCATCTCGACCATTTCAGTATGTAGGAGTTGATTTCTGTGGCTCTTTTTGGACTTCAAGAACAATACGTTCAAAAACAAAGATAAAAACCTATATGTCTCAATCTTCATTTGTTTTGCTTCTAAAGCAATCCACATCGAGACTGATCTGATTTGTCGACTAATGCTTTCTTGGCAGCTCTTCGAAGATTCGTTTCTTGTCGAGGAGTCTGTAACAATATCTATTCTGATAACGCAACAAATTTTTAAGGAGCAAAGGCCGAATTACAGGATCTCCGCAAATTGTTTCTTTCCGAATTCCATCAAAATGAGATTTTGAAATATTGTATTGACCATTGTACTCAATGGCATACAATTCCGCCGCGATCGCCTCACTTCGGTGGATTATGGGAGCCTGCTGTAAAAAGTGCGAAATATCACTTAAGTAGAATTTTAGGTAATGCATCGTACACTTTGGAATTACTTTCCACACTTGTCATTCAGGTGGAAGCTTGTTTAAATTCTCGTCCGATTGGGTATATGTCGGACAACCCAAATGACTATGAATGTCTTACTCCAGGACATTTTCTAATAGGTCAACCCATAACTACTATTCCAGATCCATCGCTATCACACAGATTAAGCATGTATCAACGTATACAAGCTAATTTTCAGACATTCTGGAAAAGATGGTCAGTAGAATATCTCTCTCAATTACAACAAAGGAAAAAATGGACTCAACCAAATCTAAATATCAAGATTGGGGATCTTGTCATTCTGCAGGAAGATAACGTTCCTCCTTTAAAATGGTCAATGGCCAAAATCATCGAACTCCATAGAGGCAATGATAATTATGTGAGAGTTGTTACTGTCCAAACCCAAAACGCTACATTTAAACGAGCCATAACTCGAATTTGTCCATTACCCGTCGAACAACGCGCTGAGTAATAATTTTATTTAATGATCAATCGTGAACTTTACATGATTCTAGTTTATTTTTTTTTTGTTTTGAACTATTGTTATTTTAATTTTTGATTTGCAAATGATCGCCGGTATTGCTGTTGATTCCTGAAGGCTGACACGATCCGTCGTTATCAGATATTTTAAATTGAAATATTAGTTTTTTTTTTCTTCTTTGCTTGAAGTATCAAATTATACACGTTATTAAAAAGCAACATACTTGGAATAATAATCTGTTAAACTGATTTATTTGATACTTCAAGGCGGGGAGTATCTTTAAATTACTCCTAAATTATTATAAATATTACCTCAAAGTGTAAATACTAAAAGACAATTTAGTATAAAACTATTAGTTAAATATAAATTATGAAATACATAACATAAAATTATAGCAACGACTAGAATTTGTACTAAATAATTTGATTTTTACTAAACATTAATCGTTGTTATGTTCACAGTGGAAAGAATAATAACTAAGAATAATGCACTAACAATACTGAAAAAACAAAAGATGTAAACTACTTGCGTTTTATAAGTTGACCGAACAAGTCGTGTTTTTCTTTTTTATAATAAAAAAAAATAAATCTAAAGTAATCATCGTTTTTATTATTACTCTAAAAATTACGAATTAATCTAAAATTAATACAGTCCACTACCGCCTAAACATAAACCCTACAATTATTTCTCAATTAATAATTTAACGACTTGTTGGCTTTGCGCACTATTGACCAATATACTAGCAGCTCTTTGGATTGCCGTTTGAAATACCGCCGCAAATTGGCGAAACACTTAATAATAAAGTTTTTCACAATTCACAAGAACGAAGGGGTAATCGTAGATCTTTCGAGGTCAAAAAACAACTCTTCAAAAATGTTTTTACGTAAGATAGAAAGTCAGACTAGGCAGTTTAGTGCATTAAAAAAATATGGAGAGTAGAAAAACACAATTTTATGGCTCGAATAAATATTTTATTTAATCAAATTTTAACTAAAAACTATTACAGTCAAATCTTAGACAGTTTACCATGCATGTACGGCTGGTGCTGAATAGTATGCTGGGCCTGAAACGTATTTAACAGCTGGTGCTGCATATTGAACCACAGGCGACGAGTAAACATATTTGGTTGGTGTACTTTGCGATTGTTCAGTATATCTGACTGAATCTGGTTCGGCAACATATGTTTTTGAAACGGATGATGATGATCCATCAACAATGGTTTTTTGAATGGTTGGTGTCGAATAAACATAAGTTTGTGGAACAGCAACAGTTTTATATGCAGCAGGAGCACTATAAACAAGTTGTTGTGGTGCATACGAGTTGTATACGACTGGTGATTGCACAATGGTTTTTTGTACAACTGGAGCAACAATTGATTTAACGATAGCAGCTTTATTGTGTACAACGGTTGAACTTTGATGTGATACAGCGGTTGGTACTTTCTCAACAATTTCTCCTACTTTAGCGTATCCATGATTTTCGGCGACGGTGTATGTTACGGGAGATATATATCCAGCTGCAGCACATGCAATTATAGCAGACAATACCACCAATTTGAACATTTTTTATTTTGTTTTGAAAGAGGTCTGTATTGTAAGTTAATTATTGAATAAACTTCAAAGTTTGACTGATACAATTTACACCATATCGGTTTCCTTTTATACAAAATTATTTAAGTCGCGCAACACAAAATAAGATAAAAATCACATTTCTTGGGTATAGTTGGTAATTTTATTCCATGACCATGAAACAGCTACATATGTACGTACACACAAATTGTACTTTCATTGAAGAATTACACAAACATTTCTTTATACCATTGCTCTCTACTCGTTTGGAACATTTTGTCTTTGTTTTAAGTAATTTTTCAATGTTGTGCATATAATACTGATTTGCGTGATTAAATACAGTTGAGCTAATTTGATTAATGTGTTTATGAAATGATAATTGCGTTAAAGTTGACTCCCAATTTATCATTTGGTATTATAAAATAAAACAAACATTTTGGAAGTAATTATCAAGGTAACTTATATGCCAAAATCCCAAAGAGCTACCGGATAATTTAGTTCAAATTGTGAGGTAGAGCAGATTTGAGTTAATGAAACATTTTTTTTAAATTTTTTGTTTCCGGTAAAATCCGTCTTTCCGCATGACAGTTTTTCCGACACAAATCTCAGTCAACGGTGACTTTCTCGTGCATTGGCAATTATTTTGAACAACATTAAGGCTGTACTATTATAATGACCAGAATGAAAGCATTAATTTGCACTTTTCTCTATGCGGGTTGACAATCAATATAAATTTCCCTGAAGTTCGGAAGTGTATATTGCCGGAACATGTCAAAATTCGCTTATCCCATAAAATGTTTCGATCGTATTTCATAATGTAAGTATGAAAGCTTCTTCATAAGTCTGTGTTGGAGATTGAGTGCACGTACAACAGGCTGAACTGAAATAAAGTTTATTTCATCCCAAATTTAATAATTGTCCTATGCACTGTTTTGCGCTTGTCATTGCATTGGTCCAATTAAATTCAAATTATACTTGCTATAAATTGGGCCTTATATTAATAATTTAATATTAATTAATTTATAAATTTAAGAAAACAAATTACAATATTTTGACAGACAAAAACATTTACAAATTTTGACAACATTGTTTTGATCGTAATTTTGTTAATACCAACGTAAAAATATTGAATTAAATCTAAACTTAAGTAGTACATATATAGTGGTTGGTTCGAGGGCAGTGGCCACCTCGTCACTATAATGGGTAATGCGGACTGCTCGGTATGTGTGCAATACCGACCGCACTACTATTCGAATACACACTTAGACTATTAATATATTTTGAATGCTTATCTTTTATATTTTTATTCAATTAAATTATATAGTTTATTTTATTGTTAATTTATTTTCAATTTATCGTTACAATTATTTTTGTGGCCTAACTAGTCGGGACACGACATTCGTTGCGGCCGTAAGCGATAATTCTGTCTATTATATTTTTTGTTCACCTTTTTTTATATTGGGAAATTTGTTCTCAGCGCCTATAATACGATTCGACCGATGCGTCTTTGATTTTTATTCACCATATCCCGCGAAACGAGCGCACGCTGAGTCTGCCACAAAACGGCAGATGTCGCCACACCCCACCATGGTGAAAACCTTTGACTACTGTTGTCGCTTAATGTTATGTCGTCTCGCTCATTTACGCAACTATCACAACATTAAGCGACTACATGCTAATTTGGACATATTTAATTATTAAATGCGTACACGTATAAATAAATAAAACGCGGTTGCTCTTTGTTACTTTATTACTCAATACTATTTATTGACGTCGGTGATATGTGTGCCAATCACCACACACCCCCTTCCCAGTGAACTCGCTCTGAACGATATTAGCGAACCGCGCTGGAATCCTCGTTTGCCTGCCTGTTCTGGTTGTTGCTGTGGGTGGTGTGGTAGAGGTTGTACTAGAGTTTTTGAGACACGGCTTCCTCATTCTGACTTGTTGATGCGGCTTGCTGTTCTCCGAAGGTTTCTCTCGAAGATCAAACCTAATTCGTGGTTGGCCTACTCTCGTTGCTGCCTGTTCCGGTATTGATGCTTCGGCTTCGCCTGACTGTGTCTCGTCCGGTGCATCCGGCTGCTTTGCTGTGGCTGTTGGTACTGCTTGCGAATTTTGCTGCTCATCCAGTAAGTAGCAAGGCTTTAATCGATCTATCGAAATCTTGCTATGCTTTCCCCTCATACTGATCAGGAAAGCTTTTTCCTCTCTTTCCAGTACTTCGTAGGGACCTTCATACGGTGGCTGTAGTGATTTCCTGCATAGATCGACCCTGACGAAAACGTGTGTACACGTACCCAGTTCCGATGACACAAAAATTTTAGGGTTTGCGTGCCTTGATGGTGGTGCTGGCCGGACTTTCTCGAAATGGGCGCGTAGCTCTTTTGCAAATTCGGACTGGTGTGCGTGGCTGATTATTGTTTCCTCGATCAACTGGCTCGGTACTCTGATGCTTTCCCCGTACACTAGTTCTGCCGCTGATGCCTTGAGATCTTCTCGGTACGCCGTCCGTAGACCGAGCAAGATCATCGGTAGTGTCCGTGTCCACTCCGCTCCGTTTTGACACATAATGGCTGCCTTTAGCGTCCTGTGCCATCTTTCTAGCAAACCGTTGCTTTTTGGGTTGTACGCCGTGGTTCTTTTACGCTCGAAGCCCAACGTCTTAGCGAACTCCGCGAACAACTCGGACTCAAATTGTGAGCCTCGATCGGTTACTATAGACGTTGGGACTCCGAAACGTGCGATCCAATGTGTGAGTACCGCTCGAGCAACGGTTTCCGCTCGAATGTCCGGCACAGGAACTGCTTCAGCCCACCGTGTAAACCGATCGATTATTGTTACACAATACCTTTGACCTTCCGAGATTGGCAGGGGTCCTATCATATCCATGTGCACTTCGTGGAATCTAGCGCTAACCGGTTTATACTCGCCCAGCGGGCTTTTGGTGTGCCTGTTTATTTTTGCCTTTTGGCATGGTAAACAGCACTGCACCATCTTCCGTACATCTCGTTTAATACCCGGCCAGACATACTGATCTGTCATCAGCTTTACTGTTGCTGCGGCGCCCGGATGCGCTAAATTGTGCGCTGCATCGAACACTCGTTTCCTATATTCCCGCGGAATAAACGGTCTCACCTTACCTGTTGACCTGTCACATGTAATTGTTTTCCTCTGGTTGAATGCAATGGGTACTTCTGTGAACAATAACTCGGTGATTGATGACCTAAGTTCCTTTAGTTCTTCGTCCTGTCTTTGAGCGTCGGCTATCTCACCGAAATTTACCGCTTCTGGTAACTCTACGCTCTCCAACCTTGACAGTGCGTCGGCCACCACGTTCTCCGGTCCCGATACGTGCCTCACGTCTGTCGTATACTGGCCTACGAAATCTAGATACCGAAATTGACGTGGGGACGCCTTTGCTGGATCCTGTTTAAACGCAAACGTTAGTGGTTTGTGGTCCGTATAAATCGTGAAAACCCTTCCTTCAACCATATGTCTAAATTTCTTCACCGCTGCGTACATGGCCAAAAGCTCTCTATCATACGCGCTGTATTTTTGTTGCGCCTGGGACAACTTTGCCGAAAAAAATTGCAATGGTTTCCATCCGTCTCGATTATTTGTTTCCCACTGTTGAATTACTGCTCCCATCGCATTATCCGATGCATCCACCATGATCGACAGTTTAGCTTCCGCTGCGGGGTGAACCAAACGTACCGCCTCACTCATTTGCCTCTTTGTTTCAAAAAATGCTCGTTCGGCTTCGACTGACCATACGATTTCCCGCGTATCATTTTTCTTGCTGCCGCGGAGGTATTCGTTCAAAATGGCCTGTGTTTGGCTCGCTTTTGGTATAAAAATTCTGTAAAAATTCACGATCCCCAAAAATCGCCTTAAATGGTTCACTGTCCTAGGTAGTGGAATCTTGCTTATCTCCTCGACCCTTTCCGGAATTGGCCTAATACCCTCTTTTGATACCTCGTGGCCTAAAAAATTTATTTTTTGTTTGGCAAAATGGCATTTGCTGGTATTGATTATTAAACCGGCTTCGTTTAGTTTTACGAATACCGTCCTCAAGTGTTGTATATGTTCTTCCATTGAACGTGATGCGATGAGTACGTCGTCTAAATAAACAAAACAGCAACTCATTCCCTGAAGTATGGAGTGCATAAACCTTTGGAAAGAACTACCTGCGTTTCGCAACCCAAAGGTCATACGCGTAAACTCGTATAGACCGAATGGGGTAGTAATGGCTGTCTTGGCAATATCATCGGGCTCTATTGGGATTTGATGATATGCCCTCACGAGATCTAACGTTGAAAAAATGGTTGCGCCTGACAATTGTTGGGTGAAATCTGTAATGAAAGGAATGGGGTACCGATCTGGGATGGTCACGTTATTTAACGCCCGATAGTCCCCGCACGGTCGCCATTCGCCGTTCTTCTTTTGTACTAGGTGCAGCGGGCTGGCCCAGGGACTATCGGAGCGTCTACATATCCCTTGATCCACCATACTCTGAAACTCCCTTTTTGCGATTTCCATCTTCTCTGCACTTAGTCTGCGTGGTCGAGCAAATACCGGAGGCCCTCGTGTCTCAATATGGTGCGTGACTGGATGCATTGGCGGTTTGTTTGCTGTCAGCTTATCAGCGATCATAGGCCTGAAATGCTGCAAAAGCTCGACGATTCTTCCGTCGACTCCCGTATCATCAATCAACCGTATCGCTGGCGCTACTTCCGAGGTTCTCGTTGCCACCGAGAAAAGCGTGGTCATTGGATCAATAAGCTTTCCGTGCTGGATATCCACTATCAACCCTGTTCGTTTGAGGAAATCCGCGCCTATTATCGGCGTGGTAACATCGGCTACGATGAACGACCATTGAAAAAGCCTCCTAAGGCCTAAATCCATGTTTATTGTTCGTCTACCGTACGTGTTAATTTTTGCACCATTCGCCGCGAAAAGATAGAAATCGTTAAATGTTGATTTTTCCAGGGTTGATGGTCCGGGCACGACCGATACATCGGCACCTGTGTCGATTAAATAGTTAGTGTTTGATGTTTTGTCATATATTTTAAGGCGACTGCTGGACAGTTCACTTTGGCACGTCGCCGTCTGCCGCGGTGAACCTAGTTTTTTGCCTTGAATTGCTCCCATTCTGGACATGTAGGACTGCAATTGCGTGCGGACTCCTTGAACCGCCGGTGGTAAAAACATAAACGCGGTGTTTCGTCGTTGTTGTCACTTTCGCTTCGGCCAGATGTTGGGCTTCTCGGCGGCCCTCGGTTGGCAGACTTGCTGCGCGATCGCTGCTTCGCGAAACTGCGGTCCTTTTCTCGTGCCTCCAGCTGATCTAACCGCTTGATGAGTGCTTCCATCCTGTTCAGCATGTTCCCATCGAATTGGCTTGCAGCGCTTGCTACTGGAGTGACGACAGCCATAACGTGCGACTGCGCCATGGTTTCCAAAATTCGGTCCGCTATCTCCGCCAACTGTGCTGCGGAAAGCGATTCTGCTGACGGCGCTAAAATCTCCTGAGCTCTTGCAGGCAACCTTTTAAGCCATATGGTCTTTACTATGTCGTCGTTGACTGCAGACCCACCGGTAGCTTTCAATTGCCGGAGCAATTGAGATGGCTTCAAGTCCCCCAACTCAATGCCCCGCAAAAGTCGGTGCATCTGAGTCTGACGAGACTCGCCCAAACGATCTAATATGGCTTTCTTCAAATCCGTGTATGGTGTGGACGATATTTGTGGCGAATTGCACAATAATTTTGATGTGTTTAAGTAAATCAAGCTTACTGAAATCAAGTACAGTTCATTGGGTCACTGTATCCTAGTAGATTTTATAGCATAACTCATTGTTTAGTAATAAGTTAATTTGGCGGGAATGAGAATACAAAATAATTGAATAAAATAAAATAAAAATGATGACGAAGAGGTTTGGACGGATGAGGAGATACGATGATGGGGGAGGAGAGTGTTGAAATTGGTAGCGTTAAGTTAAAAAGAATCAAAAAAATATTGGATCTGGATGGCTACTTAATTTTTGAAAAATATAATATAATAATTATAATAATAAGTATTAATAAAAAAAAAAAATAAATTTTCTTGGAAGTTGATAATTAATAGTTTAATATAATAATTAAATATATAAGTTAAATAATTAAATAATTCGAAACTGTGTAACTGTGCCTGAAGAAACGGAACATGGTGCGATTTTATGATACAATAAAATTAAAATTCTAGAATGTGAAGACTTTGATTGATGATAAAATTGATCGGACTAAAGTGCTATTATAAGTTAGATTAAACTAGTTTGAACATTTAAATTTAAAACTATATACTAAAACTAAGTTGTGACCGTTGGAAATAAGTTCGACGCATGGTTTTTATGTTACGAGGAAAAAGAACTGTGGATACAAAATTTTATTATAAACCATCCGTCCAACATAAGTGTGCTAACATTACGTGTTAACTAATATTTACGTGTTAATATAAAAATGATAATTTTAAGACAATTACGAAAAGTTAATAATGGATAAGTGTGAACTGAAAATAATTGTGCCTAAGAAAAACATTAAATACATAACATAATAATATATGAATTTAATCAACAAAAATAAAAACAAAACAACAAAAATAATCAATAATTAAATCTAATTATTATCTAAAGTTCGGGAAGCAATATATACGCTACAAACAAACTGTAATTATTACAGATCCAGGTATCAATTTCAATATTATTATTCATTAAGTATATTTCCATGAATGAATTGACTAATTGTTCAAAACGATCACGAACATAATACTACGTCCAAATATCGACGCAATGTACTATCATTTCATCGCAACGAAATATAATAACAAAACACACGAGGGAGTTTTAAAATATTCTACGAATGAGGGTATTTTCAACAGTCATCTTATCTCTTCGTTATAATTACCGAATTTTTTTTTCTTTATGATGATTGATTATAATGTTACGTATTAGATTTTAAGTTACTTTCTAGAATAAGTTTTTATAAAAAAAAAAAAAAATTCTAATTTTTTTTGATATTACGTATGAAATTAATTATGTAATTGTTTTTTTTTATTATTCAGAATTATTACATATATAAGTAATGTAAATTAAATTTATTTCATATAGGTACTAAAATTAGAGTTTTTTTTTTTGTTCATTTACAAAAATCAATTTATATTTAAATTCGTAGTTCTAGTTTTTTTTCTTGGTGGAATAAATTTTAAAATATAATCTTTATTTTTTTTATTATCAATTTATAATTTTATTTATTATGAGTGAAATGTTCTTGATTTCTGTTTCGTTTCGGGAGTATGAGTGAATAGTTCAATAGTGTTTCCATTGGTGTGCAGCGGCGGCGTAAACTTCATACAGTGCCCCAAATTCTGAGTTTTTATTTATTATTAGTTTTTTTTTCGTTATTTCATTCTTTTTTACAGCAAATTCTAGCTCTACCGTTGGTCCCAGGAAAGAACCACCCTAGCGACTGCAACCTAGCCGGCTGAAAAATGCTGTCTGGTGTACCACGGTAGAGTCTGCAACAGTCTTCTAGTTTAAACTTATAAAGTTATTCGAAGATTGTTACAACTGGTGCCGTGATAATGTCACTCACTTCGTTGCTAACCTTTTCATTAAGAGCGCACAAGAGATGGTGGTACTTCGTCGTTTCGCTGGTAATACGACTGAGCCTGAACTGGGCCTCGACCATATGGAACCACAATCTCGGGTCCTGTGAAGTTAACGGCACTATTCGTATTGCGATGGCGGCCATTGATGCTGCGGGTGTGGTGGCGATGCCTTGCGCCGTGGAATATTCGGTAGCCGGCTGTGGAGTCGAACTCTCTGATGTGGACGATGTTTCGACTCTGGCCGCTTGCTCTGCCATTCTCTGAAAATTGGCTTGAATCATGGCTTCCAAAGCCCGTGACTGTTCCGCATTAAAATTCCCGGTTTCGGCTGCCGATAATGCTTGATCGCCACTGGAAGGCGTTGGGGCGCTTGATCCTGACGCTGTAGGGTTAACCATTTGTTACAGGCACTGTTCACTTACACTACACTTTGGTTTGGGGAAAGCGAAACGTGATGTGATTCGATCGCGTGATCAAATACGCGTAAAAATGCAATAAATAAACAAACAACACCGCTGAATTTCTATATTTTATTTAAGCCAAATCAGTTAATTTTAATTTTTACATGGTGGAGTAAATCGACAAACAAAAAATACTTATTTTAATATACTTAGTTTGGAAAACCTAAAATTTTTTTTTTCCAAAAATCGAGCTTTAAGCGTCTCCAAGTTGTGTAACTACGGTGTCAACGGACACCACTACCGTTCTGCAACGAACACAACGGACACTCGCCCGCGCGATGTGCCGAACAAAAATCAAAGACGCTCCTTTTTTTTTTAAAATTTTTCCGTTAATGAACATTCATACCAAACGCGGTATTTTGGATATAATGGTGAACAAAAAATAAATTTGAGAAAATATGCGCTTACCCGTTACAAATTTCTTAGGATCAATTCAAATGTGTCCTTAGACCTTATCGCTGGTTACTATTAGCGCTGCAAAACCGCCGTCTGGCGTTAACTATACCACCGTGGCGCCTGGGATGCCTACGGTATTATTGTTTTCCTGAGGGTTGTCGTCCACGTTGTTCACGAGCGGTTACGCGGACCGCTTGAATACCGCTCGGATGTTTCTTCTTTCAGTCCAAGCTCTACACCACTATTTGCTCTTTGCAATGGCTGAGCAAAGGATGTATTTGCCGCTGAATATTGTGATCGGCCAACACGGGTTAACAATGTGGGGCCCGATCACGTCGGGGTCACCAATTTTATAGTGGTTGGTTCGAGGGCAGTGGCCACCTCGTCACTATAATGGGTAATGCGGACTGCTCGGTATGTGTGCAATACCGACCGCACTACTATTCGAATACACACTTAGACTATTAATATATTTTGAATGCTTATCTTTTATATTTTTATTCAATTAAATTATATAGTTTATTTTATTGTTAATTTATTTTCAATTTATCGTTACAATTATTTTTGTGGCCTAACTAGTCGGGACACGACATTCGTTGCGGCCGTAAGCGATAATTCTGTCTATTATATTTTTTGTTCACCTTTTTTTATATTGGGAAATTTGTTCTCAGCGCCTATAATACGATTCGACCGATGCGTCTTTGATTTTTATTCACCATATCCCGCGAAACGAGCGCACGCTGAGTCTGCCACAAAACGGCAGATGTCGCCACACCCCACCATGGTGAAAACCTTTGACTACTGTTGTCGCTTAATGTTATGTCGTCTCGCTCATTTACGCGACTATCACAACATTAAGCGACTACATGCTAATTTGGACATATTTAATTATTAAATGCGTACACGTATAAATAAATAAAACGCGGTTGCTCTTTGTTACTTTATTACTCAATACTATTTATTGACGTCGGTGATATGTGTGCCAATCACCACACATATACATACTATAAAATATGCAACAGGCTTATTAAAAATACTGGTTTGAGTATTGAATAAGCTTTTGTAAATGTACAATAAAAGAATTTATTTCTCCATTTTCCATGTCGGCAGTTGAACAATTTAAACAACCAATCATTTACTGCCAGCAAAATATAATTGGAAATGGGGAAACTTTGCAATTGTCAAAAGTTTCATGTAAAATGGGAAACATTTCTTGTTAAAAATGAGAGAATTATATAGGCAGTCTAAGCAAGAACAGCGAACAATTCAATTTTTAAATATTTTGTAAATAAAATTCATATTTTGTAACCTGAATATTCTGATTAATTTAAACATAAAAAATTGTGTTTATTAATAAGTGAACCGCTGTGAATAAATAAGAGTTTCTAGTGTTAAGGAATCCAATTGAACACGACGAAATCGGAAACGCGCACTCATGATTTTAGAAAATTTCGCCACGTGTGCTAAAGAAATGGATGACACAACCAGCCTCGAATTATGTTCAGAGCAAATTAGATGGGCTTGAAGACAATTGGATCAATTTCAACGAAGCCGACGAAAAAGTTTTTGAACTTGGAGATCCAAGTGAATATAATATCGGTGAGAAACCATATTATTTAGCCAAGTCGGCCTTTAAAACATTTTTGCGCGAGCATGCCACACCAGTTACAGTTAATGCAGATAATCACGATGATTCTAAACTGAATGATACCATGGGAGAGTTCGTGGATCAGCAAAAATCATTTCTTTTTGAATTTTCACAAATTCAAAAGGGCAATAAGGAAGTTAAGCTGCCGAGAGCAAATATTCCAATATTCCGTGGAGACTATAAGGAATGGGCAACGTTTAAGGATTTATTTAAAGGACAAATTCACCAAAATTTACGGCTGTCCAAGACAACCAAGTTCCAGTATCTGAAGGGTTGTTTAGCTGATCGAGCTGCCAAAACCATTGAGCATATCCCGATTACGGATGCTAATTACGACCAAGCATGGGAAAAACTTTGCAACCGGTTTGAGAAGAAAGGGCACATCGCTAATTCATACTTCCAAATGCTTATGGACTAAGTTCCTGCAACCAAGGGGTCTGTTGATACGCTAAGACAGCTATGTGATACATCTGATGAGATTCTTCGGGGACTAACCGCTTTAGACAACTCGACACAAAAGCGTGATTCATTAGTTATTTTCCTATTGTTGCAAAAAACGGACGTCGAAACGAGGAGAATGTGAGCAGAACATAGCATCGGTAAGGAGTTTCCAAGCGAGGAGGATTTCCTGGCATTTCTCACCAAACGTTGCGATGCATTAGAGATGTCACAAATGAAGTCAACTAGTGACAGAAATGAGACGATACGAACCTCAACTAGATTGCGAACGCATACTGTAACTACGGATGTTCAATTAAAGTGCAGCAAGTGCGGTGATAACCATAAACTATTTAAATGTTCATTATTCCAAGCAATGGATATACAGCCTAGGCGGGAATTTGTAGCAGAGAAGTCACTATGCTTCAATTGTCTGAATCCGGGACATTCATCCAATAAGTGTTTTTCACCGCAAAGATGCCATAAATGTTCGCTAAAGCGCCATACACTCCTGCACATCAATGCATTCACGCAAAAACAAACGAATGCTCCGCATCAACTAGCGTCGTGTTGTACAAATTGTAATAATCCAACTCCGTCATGTTCTACACAATTACCAACCAAGCATATTAACCAACCGCACTCAACCACAAATCCAACCAGTGTTTCACCGAATTATTCATCAATCGATACTGCCCTCGTGTCATCAACCAACATGAAAGTCAGTCAGTCAAACAATCCAGTCCAAACAAGCCAAGCCAACCAAGGTTCAACTTCTCTGGTGACTCAGCCAATCAATCCGTCCAGAAACTTAGACAATAATCAAGCATCATTATTGCCCACAGCAATAATTTTAGTTCAAAACAAGCTTGGAGTTTCATACCCATGTCGAGCCTTGCTGGACTCCGGTTCTCAAGTTAGTTTAATAACAGAGACCTTAGCTCAGAAACTCCAAATACCGAGGAAGCATGCCAGAATACCTATTACTGGTATCGCACAAGCTGGAGCTGGATATACCCGAGGCAGTATACAGCTATAAATTTCATCTAGACTTCCAAATCATAAACCACTAGAATGTCAAGCATTAGTTTTAAATACTTTAACCGGACATACACCAGAATACGTAGCTAACGAAGATGTTTATCAACATATCAGAAATCTTCCATTAGCTGATCCTGAATTTAGTAAATCGTCACAAATCGACATAATATTGGGTGCAGGTGAGTTTTTTGAAGTACTCTTGCCAGAAACAGTTAAGCGAGATGACAAAGTGATCGCCCAAAATACAATATTCGGATGGATCGTTTGTGGAAAACTAAAAGTCAGTCCAGGATATAATCAATTCACCACATCAAATCTTGCGACCACTGATATCGATACTGTGCTACGACAATTTTGGGAAGTAGAGGAATTGCATCCGGCACAGATACTCACAGATGACGAGAAACTTATGGAAAATCAATTCATCACCACACATTCCCGTACCACTAATGGAAGATATGTAGTAAGTCTACCGTTTAAACCAGACTCCGAACTACTTGGAAATTCATTGTCTTCTGCAATATCTCGATTGAAGACAATGGAGCGAAAGTTTGAAAACAACCCTGTGCTCAAACAAGAATATGGTCAATTTATGGACGAATACTTTGTACTAAAGCACATGAAAATAATACGAGGCTCAGAAATTCCAAAGAATCACAACAATTTGTATTATCTTCCACATCATGCTGTAGTGAAGAAATCACACGGGAAAATCAAGCTGAGGGTTGTATTTGACGGTTCAGCCAAGACAACTTCAGGAGTGGCATTAAATGACAATCTTTTGGTAGGAGCGACTTTGCAAAATACGCTATTTTCGAACGTGGTCAAATTCCGGATGCATACAATTGCTTTTGCGTCGGATATAGAGAAGATGTACCGACAAATTCTTGTGGCGCCCGAAGATCAAGACTACCAAAGGATAGTGTATGGCGAAGATCAGTGAATGAACAAATCAACCATTACAAATTACAAACCGTAACGTATGGTTTAGCATCCTCACCGTATCAAGCTATCCGATGCCTAAAGCAATTAGCCAACACTCATAGGGAACAATACCCTCTAGCAGCGGCGATAGTGGATAGTGATTTCTACGTAGACGATGTAATGTCAGGAGCTGATGAATTATCGCATGCGATTGAATGTCGAGATCAGTTAATCAATCTACTGCAACAGGGTGGCTTCAATCTCAAAAAGTGGAAGTCCAATTCAAGCGAGTTCTTACAAGGAATACCCCTCAACGATCAAGAAATAACTCCGTTAACCCTTGATGAACAAAGAAGTTTAACGGTGTTGGGTCTACAATGGGACCCTGTTGAGGATTGCTTATGTTACAAGATAGATTTACCGGAAAATGTCACAGCAACTAAGCGAGAACTACTATCAGAGTAATTATATTTATGTTTACTATCAGAGTCATCAAGATTATTCGATCCTCTTGGATTATTGGCACCTTGCCTAATCATCGTCAAAGTTTTATTCCAAAGTCTATGGCTGTTAAAACTTAAGTGGGATAATCAATTGCCAACACACATCACATCTCAGTGGACGAATTTTAGAAGCGCCCTTAATCATTTCACCATCATCAGAATACCACGGCTAGTTAAACTTCATAATCAGAAAATAGAACTTCATGGGTTTAGTGGCGCCTCCGAGAAAGCGTACGCCGCCGCTGTGTATTTCAGGTCGAAAGGAAATACTGGAGCTTACGAGACACGCTTAATTGCAGCGAAAACTAAAGTTGCTCCCATCAAGCAATTTTCTGTTCCGCGGTTAGAATTGTGTGGAGCATTACTCGTGGCTAAATTATTGAAAGCTGTTATAGAAGCAATGTGTATAGCAGAAGCTGATATTTTTGCATGGACCGATTCAACTGTCGTTTTACAGTGGCTAACAACATCCCCAAGAAAATGGAAATCATTTGTAAGCAACCGAACCTCGGAAATACATACAATTCCAATGCCATTGGAAACATATTAAATCTAAGGAGAACCCAGCAGATCACGCATCACGAGGTGTTCATCCGTCTAAATTGAAAGATCTCGATATATGGTGGAATGGTCCAGACTTCCTAAAATCGAGTGAAGATTTATGGAAGATACCAGGAAATGCATTTCAGGACGATGAAGCTGCAACTGAAGAAAAACCTGAGCAAATACAACTATTTACAGCACAAGTCAGCAAACAAGAAGATCATATTGCTGCCATCATCCTCAAATATTCCTCTTGGCAAAAATTATTAAGAGTGTTTGTTTATGTTTACAGGTTCATTCAAGGGGCTAAAACAAAGGTGAAAAACAGAATTCGAGGACAGAGTTTGTCTATCACTGTTACCGAGCTGCAGGCTGCTAATATTGAGTTGTGCCGACACGCACAAAACCATTCATTTCATGATGAGATAAAACGATTAATGGCTGGTCAAGAAGTCTCGTCCAACAGTACGCTAGCATCGATGCATCCATATCTAGACGACAAAAATATTTTACGAGTGGGCGGAAGATTGCAGAATGCCAATATTACACACAATCAAAAGCACCACATCATATTGCCCGGCAATCATGTGTTGTCTGCTTCAAGTCAAAGATAAAGGCATCCAAACAATTAATGGGCAACTTACCATCTGCACGGGTTTTGAATCCAAAGCGAGCATTTGAAAATGTCGGAGTTGATTACGGGGGGCCAATAATGCTTAAAACGTCAACGATAAGAAACGCAAAAATTCAAAAGGCGTACATCTCATTATTTGTGTGCATGGCAAGCAAAGCTGTGCACTTGGAGCTAGTCACCGATATGACGACAGAAGCCTTTATTGCAGCGCTCCGCCGATTTACTGCAAGAAGAGGCTACCCAAGCACTATATATAGTGACAATGGCAGCAATTTTGTTGGATCTGATAGAGAACTCCAACGACTAGTAAAGTTATTCCAATCAGAAGAACACAACCAGAAAGTAACTAATCATTTGCTACCAAACTACACTCAGTGGAAGTTCACGTGCCCAACTGCAAGTCACATGGGCGGTTTATACGAAGCAGGAATTAAATCTACTAAACAACATCTACGAAAATGCATCGGATCATCCATACTTACCTATGAGCAGTACTATACATTGTTGTGTCAGGTGGAAGCAGTTTTGAACTCCAGACCACTATGCCGCGAATCAGATGATATCAATGACCTAAATTATTTAACACCAGGCCATTTTTTAATTGGGGAACCACTGCTGTCCATACCCGAACAAAACTTAGACTCTATCAACACTAATCGATTAAGCAAATGGCAAATGATTCAACAAACTACACAAAGATTTTGGAAAACCTTTTCAACCGACTATCTAAATACTCTACAGCAACGTCGTAAATGGCAAACAGTCGAAGTGAATTTGAAACCTGGAGATTTAGTTGTGGTCATCGAAAATAATTTAGCACCAACCAAATGGCATGTAGCCAGAGTCAGTGAAGTTCATCCCGGCGATGATGGTTTAGTGCGAGTAGCCACTATCAAATCAATTCACGGTATCTTCAGACGTCCAATTCATAAGTTGGCCAAACTTCCAATCGACTTGTAACCGAGATTACAAGGAAGCAGAATCACGGGACTGTTAGTAACTTTTACATTGTGCATAGATCGACATGTATTTTATTTTATCGTGTCACATCTGCTTAGAAGTGACCCAATTCGATTGGACTTTCGAGACTTTGTGTAAAACATAACAGAGAGAATGCATTCCTAAAAGATTTCATTTTTTGTAAGTCTGGGGTAACTTATCATCTACATGTATACCGATGGAATTCTAACATAAAATGATTTAGGACAAATCGCGCGGAGACATGAAGACAGGCTCCGGCAACACGTGAATATTGAGGTAAATCAGCTCTTAAGCAAGATAAATTTAGTACGCAGACATAAAAGAATCAAACATTTTGAGCTAGTGTAATTGTTGCAGCTTAAACAGCATTGTGCTGATCTAAAATCCACTACAAAGATATTGTTTAGTTCAATTTACCACACACTATATGGAACGCTAATCGGCAGAAGCCTTGGATTAATATAAGTTAGTAAATTAAGTCAGAAACAAATCGATGATTATTAATCCAGCAGACTAGATGTGGGGCTGAATATACGTATTACGTGGCAATGATAGATCTCCGATTATTGGAAGTTACCTACAAAATAACCTGGAAACTGTAAGTTTGTCGTTTTGAGTTGTAAGTTTATTATAAAAGTGAATTTAATAAAATAAAATATACTTGTTTAAAACTGATATCGAAAAGGCTGAAGTGTTTTCCTCGTTATTGTGTGCTAATTTAACGTGTGCATCGTCATTTTTGTGCTTCATTGGAGTATTTCACATTGCGGTGAATTTTGCTATACGAATCGACAGTGGCTGAGTTAATTTTTGTTTATGGTCCTTCGAGCCGGATCACGCGTTGACCGGCGATCTGCATTATATCCACTTATTGAAGTCGATTCGCCTGCTGGAAAACCAAATTCCGTATTATACAAAACACGTGTTTTACGTGTAAGTCAGCCATTTTGTGAAGCAGTTTTAATAGTGATAAAGGATAATTTTGCGTCCATATTGGATTGCTTTACGTACTAAACAGAAGAAATAATAATTGTTGTGAACTAAAGGAAAAGTTATAGTGTGCATTGCTATTTTTGGATGCTGTTGAACAACAAACAAATATTTATTAAATATTAACAATTATTTGTGTTTATTGGTGCTAAGTTGTTCGTGATCATCTGCGGTCATATTGTTCAATAGAATTTGCGGAGAATATCAAACGGTGCGGTGACAAATTTATTAACAGATCAAAACGTACTAAAGAATGGCTGCAGAAGCTGAACTAAAATCTTTGATCAAACAACGATCAAACAACAAGGACAAATTAATTGCTATCAACCAGTACTTGAAAGAAAAGGTAGATATAAATACATCTCCAGAAAGTTTGCAAGCAAGATTAAATCGTGTGGAACAATTAATGTCAGAGTTCACTAGCATTGAAGCTCGCATAAATTCGTGGATTCGCAAACGTTCCCTTCAAGAGAGACAAACAGTTAACCAGTATAATTCTACCACTGCTGCTGGTGATGCATCTGAGGTAAAATTGCCGAAACTCAGAATACCAAAATTCAAGGGTGACATCACAGAATGGCAAACATTCTATGATATGTTTATGTCAAATATTGGAGAAATTCCAACATTTAAAACTTGCGTTGGAAGGTGAAGCTGCGTTTTTACTGCGTCATGTCGCTGTTACGGAGAATAATTACATTGGTGCAATAAATAAGTTGAAAGTGCGATACGATCGAAAACGGCATACCATAAACTCATTCATCAAAACATTCGTCGATCAACCAAGTTTTAGTCATGGATCCGTTGTGGCATTGAAGAGATTGGGCAGAATACACAATTGATATGGAAGAACCAAAAATCAATGATTTCCTAGCATTTTTACAACGAAGAATCAATACTTTGGAATCTGTAACCACAGTTGTGCCACGAAAACCAACCAATACTGAAGCTAAAGGACACGTAGCGATTCATAGCGAGTCTTACTGATACTCGAAACAAACCTAGTTCATTACATTGTGTATTATGTTCCAGTAAAGGTCATTGGTTGTTAAATTGCAATAAGTTTGTGTCGCTGGATGTTGCAAAGCGCTTGGAGTACGTCAAGGAGAATCGACGCTGTTACAATTGCTTAAGTCAAAACCATGCAGCCCGTTGCAAAACATGTAGGAGAAAGCACCATACACTACTACACGTAATAAATGAAAGTCAAGAAGCCAATAAGTCACATGCCGTTCTCACCGAAGGCAGTACAAATACTGCAGTTAAAACTCAATAAGTTAATGCGCATTGTTATTCAGATGTAACACCAACAAGTGACATTTTGCCCACAGCGATTGCAAAGGTTATAACTAACCAAGGAGGTTTTAAAAAATGCCGCATCCCTCTAGACTCAGGATCGCATCTTAATTTCATCACGGAGACGTGCGCGAATAATTTAGGGCTTTCTAGAAAGACCTCCGATGTACGAATAAGCGGTTTGGGGCACTCACAAGGCCAAACAACGAAGGGTGTCGTATCACTGAGAATTGCAAGTGGACATTCACTAGTGCATGATGTGGAAGCTCATATATTGAACCAAATTACTTAACAGCTATCTAAATACAATTTGCAGCTGACGTATAGGAAGTTAGCACGAAATTTCCATCCCGAAAAGGCTTTTTTTCAAAATATGTGTCTCGGCTAAAATTAAAGGAAATTGTCACTCCATCCAGAAAAAAACATTCAAAACTCTTATCCAAATGGTATTCATCCCGAAAAATAATTATAAAGAAATTGATTAAGATTTAAATGCATTATAGTAAAATAAACATTAATTGATAGTTTCTTTGGACACAATTTGAACATTTGTACACAGTATGTACATTTATACTGAATAAACACTAAACCGTCAAATTTTAATTTCGAAATTCCTTGTGCCGCTCTCAGAGATGTCCCCGTAAAATGATGTATGGTGTCTGACTTCTCAACACTTATGCAATTAGAAAAACCTACCCTCATTGAGAAATCACAGGGATTACGGGTGAAAATAAACCGAAACGTAAATGTATTACGAAACATAATACTTACAATTAAAAACGGGCAATTTGGAAATTTCTTGTGCCGCTCTCAGAGATGTCCCCGTAAAATGATGTATGGTGTCTGACTTCTCAACACTTATGCAATTAGAAAAACCTACCCTCATTGAGAAATCACGGGGATTACGGGTGAAAATAAACCGAAACGTAAATGTATTACGAAACATAATACTTACAATTAAAAACGGGCAATTTGGAAATTTCTTGTGCCGCTCTCAGAGATGTCCCCGTAAAATGATATATGGTGTCTGACTTCTCAATAATTATGCAATTAGAAAAAACTACCCTCATTGAGAAATCACGGGGATTACGGGTCAAAATGTACCGAAACGTAAATGTATTACGAAACATAATACTTACAATTGAATATGCAATTTCGAAAAGGGCACATCTCGAAAATTTTGACAAAACCGTTTTTTCACGTTAATGTGATGGAAATATATCCCCGCACCTATTTTGTTTTAAATAGGCACATCTCTTGTATTAATACTGCTACCAGTGTTCATGTGTATGACAATAATTTCGAAAAGGTACAACTCTTGGAGATGTGCCCTTTTCGAATTTAATGCATTTTACTAATCGGCGAAGGCGATATATCTCCGTCTCTTGCTGACGTGATTTTGATACATAAAAGTTTCGTAAAGTTTATACAGCACACTAGGTATAATATTATTGCAAATTCTGAATTAACTAAAAAACTGCTTATCAATTTTCAATTTTATATCAAAATTCATATTTAATCACAGTTAATTTCAAAATTCATTTCTATTCTTATTTGTATATTTTTTTTTTTTTCGTTTCTATCTTTGCAATCTTTTTCTGGGGCTCAAGGCACTCCCAACTCTTTCGCAGTTCCCTTTTAACGTCCTACCTTACGCCGTTGCTAGCCAACTCGAGGACGTACGGCTATAGACCCGCTTTCGTTTAAACCACCTGCACATTGCATTGCTTCATGCCAGCCTATAGTACTTTGTATATGATTAAACCTAATATGCATTTTTATTGAATAGTATTGGTCGTGTGATCTTCTTTCCGAATCACTTCACCAGCTCCTGGCATTTGTGAACGGTGATTTATTCTAAATTCGACAAATTTAAATCAACAATTTCTTTTTCTTTTTGTGTTCCTCATTGTTAATAGACTGTTACTCGATTCCAAAAATGTTCGATCGAATTCAGATCAGGTGAGTGATCACGCCGTTGTAATTTGCTTAATTAATTCTGTTGTTTGCTCTGATTGAGGTATGGTTGGACGTTGTTTTGCTGAAAATACAAGCCTACTGGGGACTTTAATTATCCGAACTGCAATGAAACATTCTTCTATCACCTCTAACGAATGAAGGTTTATAAATCTTAATTATTTAGAAGGCATCATTCACAAGCAGTTGCTCGAAATATTGAAAGACCCGAGCCGTTCCTTGTTTATCCAAACATAGTTTTGATGCCGAAAAGGAGTATAAAAGTACTATGAATTGACAAAATAAAAGCTAATCTGTTTGGTTCTGCAGGTCGACATTATAAATGATCTCAGCCCAATACAAACTTTCGCCCTATTATACGTGGTAGTGGTCTTTTCTGGCATGGAACATGACAATTTATTGTCCGGAAAATGGAATGATTGAGGTTGTTTACATTCATATTATTAACTCATCTAATTCTTGGTTATACCGAAGAAGATAAACCACCACGCTTGTGTTTTCAGCAAGATAGCGACCTAAAGAATACCTTGAGGTAGCAAAATATTAATACACACATTTTTAAATTTTTTAAAACACTTGTTAAATATTTCGCAAAATTACAAAAGGTTTAAACAATCACTCGATCGAAATATTTAACAAGTGTTTTTAAAAAATTTAAAAATGTGTGTATTAAGTGTGTTTCGCCAAGTGCCTACGGCAGAAAGTGTAAAAAGTAGCAAAATATTAGTTTAACGATTATGAAATGAGGGTCGCGCAATGGCCAAGTCAGTCACCTGATCTGAATCCGATCGAACATTTTTAGAATCGAGTAAAAGTCTATTAACAATGAGAAACACAAAAATAAACAGAAATTTTGGAATTGAAATTTGTCGAATTTGGAATAAATGACCGTTCACAAATGCCAGGAGCACACGACCAATGTTATTCAATAAAAACGCATATTAGATCTAATCATGCACAAATAAGAGTAGAAATGAATTTTGAAATTAACTGTGGTATTATTTTGAAAATTGCTGTACGTTTATGTTTCAGGAATTTCGAAAAGGGCACATCTCTTATGTATAAAATATATAAAAAAATATATAGAATAAAGATTAACATTAAGTATTTATATAATTTTCGATTGCCTTTTGACCCTACATGTAACCTTAAAATAAATTGTAGAAATTTATTTACTACTTTAGAAAATAATTATGATAGTTTTCTTCAATTCCTGAAAAATTTAATTTTTCAGACATGTGCCCTTTTCGAAATTGCATATTCAATTAAAAACGGCCAATTTGGAAATTTCTTGTGCCATATATGGTGTCTGACTTCTCAACACTTATGCAATTAGAAAAAACTACCCTCATTGAGAAATCACGGGGATTACGGGTCAAAATGTACCGAAACGTAAATGTATTACGAAACATAATACTTACAATTAAAAACGGCCAATTTGGAAATTTCTTGTGCCGCTCTCAGAGATGTCCCCGTAAAATGATATATGGTGTCTGACTTCTCAACAATTATGCAATTAGAAAAAACTACCCTCATTGAGAAATCACGGGGATTACGGGTCAAAATGTACCGAAACGTAAATGTATTACGAAACATAATACTTACAATTAAAAACGGCCAATTTGGAAATTTCTTGTGCCGCTCTCAGAGATGTCCCCGTAAAATGATATATGGTGTCTGACTTCTCAATACTTATGCAATTAGAAAAACCTACCCTCATTTTACGGGGACATCTCTGAGAGCGGCACAAGAAATTTCCAAATTGGCCGTTTTTAATTGTAAGTATTATGTTTCGTAATACATTTACGTTTCGATTCCTTTTCACCCGTAATCCCCGTGATTTCTCAATGAGGGCAGTTTTTTCTAATTGCATAAGTGTTGAGAAGTCAGACACCATACATCATTTTACGGGGACATCTCTGAGAGCGGCACAAGGAATTTCGAAATTAAAATTTAACAGTTTAGTGTTTATTCAGTATAAATGTACATACTGTGTACAAATGTACAAATTGTGTCCAAAGAAACTATCAATTAATGTTTATATTACTATAATGCATTTAAATCTTAATCAATTTCTTTATAATTATTTGAGTGACAATTTCCTTTAATTTTAGCCGAGACACATATTTTGAAAAAATGCCTTTTCGGGATGGAAATTTCGTGCTAACTTCCTATACGTTTGCAGCTGCCACACTTGGATTCATTAAAGTCAATAAAGCTTGCGGATCCAACATTTTACAAGCCAAGTAAAGTCGATATTTTGTTGGGAGCTGGTTTTTTTTTCTCGATTTTATGGTGTGATCAGATAGAGATCAACAACTCACAATTGATATTGCAGGACACGGTGTTTGGATATGTGGTTGCTGGCAAACAAGCACTAATGTACTCTGATGAATGCCCATCATTGGTTGCTTCGGTAGATGCTGAAGAAGATTTTAAGTTAACTGAATTCCTAACACGATTCTGGGAAACTGAGTCGATTCAATCCGGAAGAGGAATTTTGGGAAACACATTTCAATCAGCATACGGTCGTCAATGAAGAAGGGAGATTCGTTGTCAGTTTACACTTCAAGAAATCAACAGATCAGTTAGGCGATTCCTTACAGATGGCCAAGATACGGTTTCAATACCTAGAAAATAGATTTGCACGAGATAAACAATTTCATGCTGCATACACAGAGTTTATGAGCGAGTACCTGGCATTACATCACATGTTTCCGGTGTCTGAAGAACAATTAACCAAGCATGCTTATTATTTGCCGCACCACGGAGTTTTTCGTCAATCGGAATCTGGATCAAAAATACGAGTTATTTTCGACGGATCCGCAAAAACAACGTCGGGATTATCACTAAATCAATGTTTAGCAGTCGGACCAACCATCCAAACATCGTTATTCACAATTGTATTGAGGTTTAGAGAACATCGCTTTGTATATTGCACAGATGTGGAGAAGATGTACCGTCAGGTTCTAGTGTCTGCTGCTGACACACGGTACCAGCGGATTTTATGGCGAGCCAATTCTACCGAACCACTACGACATTATGAACTTACAACTGTAACGTATGGGTTAGCATCAGCACCATTCTTGGCGATTAGGACAATGCAAGAGATCGCCATTCAATCCAGAAGAAACATCCCGAGTGTGCACGCGCAATTTCTGAAGATACGTATGTTGATGACATAATGACCGGAGCCAACAACATACATGATGCCCTACGTTTAAAACACGAATTCACGGAGAAGCTTGGATCACATTGTTTTCATTTCAAAAAATGGAAGGCAAACAATAGAGAGTTGCTTGTCGATGTGCCCATCGAAAATCAAGATATGCAAGTGAAGGATTTATTTATAAACAATGGTGAGCCAATGAAATCGGTTAAAGTGTTGGGTTTACATTGGAACCCAGATACCGATCAGTTCCAATTTACCTGCAATTTGCCTCACCATGAGCATCACACGAAACCACCCGTATTATCGGACACAAGTCGCCTTTTCGAACCAATGGGTTGGCTTGGACCCGTTGTAATTGCTGCAAAGGTGTTTTCACAACAACTATGGTTGACCAATTTGAAATGGGATGATCATCTGCCTGCAAATTTGCTGACACAATGGCTAGAAATACGCGCTGGATTCCAAACAGTAGACGAAATAAGTATACCACGATACATTGCAACTACAATTGATTGCGAAACTGAAATGCATGGGTTTTGTGACGCCAGTCAGTCTGCATATGGTGCCGTTGTTTATTTTCGGGTCACAACGATAGAGGGAACCATAATACAAATGATTACTGCGAAAACCAGAGTTTCACCTGTGAAACAATTAACACTTCCTCGGCTCGAACTTCAAGGTGCTGTTTTGCTGACAAAATTAATGTGCATGGTATTGAGTCATTCGAGAATTTCAATTATACGGAAATATGCATGCTTCGCAGCCATCCAAAACGTTGGACTACGTTCGTCGGAAACAGGACAGCAGAAATTATTACTACAATGCCGCATGGTTGTTGGAATCACGTCTTATTTGAGGAGAATCCCGCGGACTGCGCTTCTCGAGGGATGTCACCACGAGTACTCAAGCAACACAGTTTATGGTGGCATGGTCCTACCTGGCTGAAGCAGACAAGTGAACATTGGCCAAAGCAACGTTCTGATTACCACAACTGCGAAGAAGAAATGCAAGAAACCCTAAAGAGCTACGATTACAAGGCAGATTCCTCCGACGACAAGAGTTACTTACTTCACTGCGTTATATTTGCCAGTATGACCAAAGTTTATTTTTTCAATCCGAAATAAGTTGTCTGAAGAATCAACGAGAACTTCTGAAGTTTCACTGACACCATTTTTGTATGAATATGGGTTGTTACGAGTTGGTGGCAGATTGCAGCACAGTAATCTGATTTACGAGACAAAACATCCCATTATAATGCATCGAAACTCAAAAATCACGAAGAAGATACTAGTCGACAACCACATTAATTATCGTCATGCGGGAGCAACTTTACTGGCCCACATAACAAGACAAGATTTCTGGATACCGAGGGGTAAAAATGCTGCAAAAAATGAATACGAGAATGTGTCATTTGCGTCAAAAATAAAGCGGAATTACAAACACCACTTATGGGCAACTTATCAGCACCTCGTGTGACGGCGTCAAGACCATTCCTTCAATACGGAGTGGATTATGCTGGTCCACTCAATATTCATCTTAGACGAGGTCGCGGTCAACGAGTTTATAAATCGTACCTATGCATATTTGTGTGGCTCGCAATAAAAGCGGTACACATCAAGTTGGTGGGGGACATGACCAGCGAATCATTCATGGCAGCGCTAGAACGATTTGTCGCTCGAAGAGGAGTTCCACACGACGTATATAGCGACAATGGAACCAATTTCGTGGGGGCCAATAAGAAATTACAAGCTACATTCACCAAATTGATCACTGTGTCGAATAGTTTATCGAGTTATGCTTCACAAATGTACATCAACTGGCATTTTATCCCATCACAAGCACCACATTTTGGTGGTACGAAATTTCATTTACGTCGTGCCATCGGTGCAACAATTCTAACTATGGAAGAAATGATTACGCTGCTTACTGAGATTGAAGGCATTCTCAACAGTCGACCGCTTTCTGCTATCATTGAACCAGACGTGGAAGTATTAACACCGTCACATTTTTTAATTGGTCACGACAATTTGAAGATTCCTGAAGAAGACATTACTGGATTAAAATTATCTCACTTTACGAGGTGGCAAATGGTGCAGGGTTTATCACAATGTTTTTGGAAACGGTGGCAGTTAGAATAATTGACTGCATTAAATCAGCGGCGCAAATGGAATAAAATGTCGCAACCAGTAGCAGTTGATGATGTTGTCATTATCAAAGATAGCAACGCAAAAGTTTGTCAGTGGATGATGGGAAGAATTACATCCGTGATTTTAAAAAGAATCATCTGTGAATTTAAAAAGTTTGTTAGTTGGTGACGCTGCTGCTCTGGTAAAACATATACATGTCACAGAAGACAATTTCTGGGCTAACCGAGATTACAAGGAAGGTCAAGAGGTATCAGGCAAATGGCTGATACAAGAGGTGAAATTTTAAGAGGAATAAAGGCGTTATTTGTGGAAGCAGAATCACGGGACTATTAGTTAATTTATTTGTTAATTCAAAAATGCGATGAAGATACAAAAAAATATTGGGCTTTGCAGTCACACACGATACACCATTTCCAAAGCTAGAAGTTTTTATTACATTTTTGAACACAAGAAGTGATGCTTTGCAGAAATCAGAACCTATACTATCCAAAAAGCAATCTAGGCCAATAGTAACAAACGCTAATATGAATGTGGCAAATGCTAAATTATGTCCATTGTGTAGCAATAACCTTGCTTTATCTCAATGTGAAATGTTCAAGCAAATGATTAAGGATTAAGGATTATGTTTTACTTACATGAGATCACGCCATATGGTTTATAGGTGTAAAACGAACATGAGATATTTGCAAACGAATTACGATCATCTGAAACATCAGTGAATAACCAAGACTTAAAGAACATGCAGATTAAGAAATTTTGTGAAGAGAGTCGTACAATTCTTCCGACTGTAATGCTTAGAGTGAAAGATGGTCTAGGGCGACTTAAATTGTGTAGAGCACTATTGGACGGTGGTTCACAAGCTTCATTCAATCAGGCAAGATAGACATAGATAGAAGGCAAGATAGAAAAAATCAAATTCCTCTTTAGTAGCACAAAACACGTTTTTAGGATATGTAGTTTCAGGAGATATTCAAGGAGACTCAAACGTTACCAATCTAAATTTAGAATTCAACGTAGATCAAACCATACGGCTATTTTGGGAACAAGAGGAGTTGCAGCAGTGATGAAAAGGAAAGCTTATTTGAACAAGACATCGACAATTATTTTAAAGAGCATTTAAAACGAGATTAAAGTGAACGGTTTATTGTAAATAGGCCATTTAAACCGAATGAATGGGTCCTAAGTAACTCATCAAGTGTGGCAAAAAAGCGATTTTGTAACTTGGAGCAAAAGTTGACACCAAACATTGAGCTAGCTCACGAATACCGAAATTTCATGGCGGAATACGAACACATGAGAGAGATCACAAATCACGAAATTAACGCCGAAGGCCAAGGTTCGAGTTGTGTTTGATCGTTCTTGTCGAATCACAAGTGAGTTTACATTGAACAATACATTGTACCCACCAATTTGCGATAAGTGCTGATATTGCTAAAATGTATAGGCAGATTAAAGTTGATGAGGAAGATGCAAATTATCAGAGAATATTTTGGAGAGAAAACTCATTCCAGCCATTAAAAACGTACAAATTACTAACTATAACGTATGGTACAGCATCGGCACCATTTTTGGCAACGCGATGTCTAACTGAATTGGCAATCGAAAACATGTCTCAAAATTCAGATGCAGAGTATATCAAAAATGATTTTTACGTTGATGATTTGTTAACGGCAGCAGACAGTGTAAAAAGGTTCGGCGAGTTAAGGCGAGATATCGTAAATATCCACTGCTCGATCCATTTGGCTGGTTGGCGCGTTCAGTCGTATTGATAAAAATTCAATTCCTAAAATTGTGGTTACTAAAGCTGGGATGGGATGACTTGCTGCCTGATAGTATAGCAGATGAGTGGACTAAAATTCGGCATCAAGTGTCGGCCTCGATGAATAACATACCACATTCAAAACATGTATGGACCGATTCTGCCATTGTACTAGCGTGGTTAAATCATTACTCAAGCAGATGGAAACAGAACGTTGGTAATAGAAGCGCAGAAATCTTAAATCTTTGTCCTCGTGAAATTTGGGCTCATTTGGGTTAAATCACAAAACAACCTTGCTTAGTAATCCCATCAAAGTTGTGCACACTTCGCAGTTGGTCGCAGTGTTACAAATTAAGCGGCAGTATTACAAGAGAAACTGACTGGATCCTAAAGAAGAACAGGAAGAAAAGACCAGCAAAAAAGGAAAGCACAATCTCAGAATTCAGAATCGCCAATTGGAATGCAAATGGGCTGTTGCAACAAATTCCAGAGTTAGAAATTTTCCTAAATATAGACAAGATAGATATATGCCTAATTTCAGAATCTCATTTGACAAAAGATTCATTCGTTAGAATTCGAGGATACCAGTGATACTACGCCATCCACCAATCAGGAAAAGCGAGAGGAGGTTCAACCTTATTTGTGAAGGAACGAATGGTGCTCCGACGTTATTTTGTTTCAAGATTCCACGACTTTTACGTGCGGGTTCCTTGTGCGGGGCACAACGGTCACATTTTTGGCACCATTCTATCACCGACTGTCTACATCCTGCCCAGTAGAATCGCTGACGGATCTTAGCCAGTGTTTTATTAAATCCTAGATGGTCTCCGTGATACTCTTTCAGGATTTCCGCAATCCGGCTCTTCGGTAGCACCAGCAACAATTGTTTCACTTTGCCATCCATGCTTTCCCAAATTCTTTTAAACACCCATTTTCTATTCTGAGGATATCCCATTGAGCCCAATAACTCTTAACAACGGGAGTTTTGTTCGCGATCTTGCTCCAATTGGGCCGGTGTTCCGTTTTCTTCCATTCAATAATAACCGGCAAATCCGTGTCATCTAATTACTGTTTGCTGATCATTTCGTCAGTCCACTTTTCCTCAGGCAGCACTTCCGTAAGCCTAACGTCGATAATACCTTCCTTTGCTTCAACGTGATACAGTCGTCTTGATAATGCGTCGGCATTTCCGTGTGCGCTTCTCTTTCGAAGTTCGACCTGGAAATCGTCGCTTTGAAGATGTTCGACCCAACGTGCTACTTGCCCCTCTGGATTCTTTAATTGCAACAGCCATTGTAAAAGAAGAATATGTAGATGAACCGTTTGAGTAGTTGATGTGCATAATTTGTCTGTGCCGCGGTAAGATCTTCGGTTCATTTTTTGCATAAGTTGTTCTACCATTTCTTTCTGCTCTTGTATGTCGGCTTTTTCGGGAGATTTAGAGTCCTAATTGGTACTCTATAGTCGTTGTCCGGTTTAACTATGGCTTTCCCGATTATAAATTCTTTGGATCCACTCTCCTCTTCGTTAGCTTCCACAACCCACAACCTAGGTGACCCAGGACCTATTTCTAATCTTCCCCACACGATCGTCTCCGAGTTCAGTGGCAGCTTCTCCCGATGATCAATAATAATTTGCCTGGTAGTACCTCCTATACTGCTAGATAGAAGTGGCAACTCGAAGTTATCGTAAGTTAATACTACTCTTCTAACACCCACCACGAAGCCATTTGCCCTCGTCTATCCCCAAAATGACTTCATCCACAATACCTGCAATCAGCACTTCGTGTTGGAAATAGTTCTCCCTATGTTTATTTTCACGATATTTTTACCTTTTATTATTGAACTATCTCCAGTTGCAGTTTGTAACTTCAATCCATTAGCTGGTTGTATACCTCCACAGATCAGACCTTTACGGACAATCGTGTGATTTGCCCCCGTATCCAGATGATGCAATCCGTGCCATCACTGTTGCCTTTGATTGTTAAGCTATCACCGCCTCTTGCTACTTTTGAAACGAGGATGGAGGTTATGGGGCAATCGGTTATGAGAGCCAGCTTCTGCCATTTTAAGCTAACCCTTTGTAGTTTAACGGCTCTGTCGTCATATGGCCGCCCTCTTGCTTGGCCACTGCTCTCCACTTGATTATTGCTGCATATGAAAAAGTGATCTTTCACGTTTCCTTGTTATTTCTCAGCAGCCCCGTGAGATGTGACCGACCTTATCCCATACTCAACATCTGATTTTGTCGCTTCCATCTCGGTGTCTTGTTAACGACCGCTCGGTATTTATGTTAGTGTCGATTGCCATTCTGCGTATTTTCATTGAGGATGTGTTGATAACTTGTGCAGTCTCGTTCGTCAATGCACAAGCAATGGTTTCCGCGAAGTTGGCTTTTGGTGACAACATCACCGCTTTGCGTGTCTCTAGACCTCGAACGCCGTCAATAAATGCGTCAATTTTAAGCATTTCCATGTAATCGGCTGACGTACTTGTATGTGGTAAATGTACTAGTCGCTCGATTGCAGATGAAAATTCCTGAAGCGATTCTCCTCCCTTTTGGTAGCGGCTTTTCAGTTCCATGCGATAAATTTCCCGCTTATGGCCACTACCGTACTTCCGATCTAACGCCTTCATAATTTCGAAATAACTGTTGCGATCTTTTTGCGAAATGGTTTGTAAATCTTCCGCTGCTTCACCTCTAAGGGCTGCAACAAGATGTTATCTTCCCAATGATTTTGCTTGGCTGCCGTTTCAAATTGAAATTTGAAAATGACGAAAGATGTTGTTCCGTCGAATTTTGGTGACTTTAATTTGATTGAGTGAACGGTCTGAACTACTTGCGTTGTTGTTCCACTTGTCTTGACTTCAGTTAGTTCTTTCTCGAGATGTTGAACCTCAGCTTGTAATTTTTCTTCAACTTGTTGAACCTCCATTTTGACAAGTTGCACTTCCGTTTGCAGTTTCTCTACAACCTGTTGAATCTCCGTTTGCAACTTCAAGAATTTTCTTGCCCAAAGAAAGAATTAATCTCGCCAAACTGTTGTTTCATTTCTTGGTGAATGTCTACCTTATGCTTCTCCAATTGGCGCTTCATAGTTTCGTGTGACTGCTCAATTTTCTCCATTTTTCGCTTGTTTTATTGTTTTATTTCACCCATTCATTTCAGTCATCAACTGCGACAAATCGAAACTTCCAGATGGTAGTTGTGTTGTTTTGACCGACGCGACGGTTGTTTATCTCCTGCCTTCTCTACGGTTTCCGCATTCGTTACTTCCACGACAAAAGTCGTCCTTATAGATGAAGTTTATATCGAAAGAGGCAGTATAAAAGTAATAAAATTTTCAGGCAAGCTTTAAATGAACCGACTGATTGTGCAAGAATCGTGATGGCATTCATGATTAAGTCAACTTTCGGAAGTTTTAGACAAATAGTTCGTCTGTTACCAGTATTACGTCCTACTGGCGAAATGCTACATGATATGACAAAATCTGTGATTCAATTTGTACAAACACTTGGTTTTACAGTAATCGTAATTATTTTATTACCGACAATAATAAAATTAATCAATTTTAATTTTTATATTATTCCTGATTTTCCGAATTTAAAAATATTCTTTTAAAATGATTCCGTCATATTCTGACCTGGAAGCATTATACGATAAGGTAGAAAAATCAGAGTCGCAAATCACAATAGCATACAAATTGAATCACAAAACTGTTTACCCGAATAGTTTAGAGAGACAAATTATTCGTTTAGTGGACAATTTATTTCACGATAGTACAATTGCTGCATTGTATCACTACGATGACATGAGAGAAACAGGCGACTTCTGTAAGATAATAAGAAAATGGCGGAATATTGTAAACAACAAAGGAACTTTAAAGGGTATAATGAAAAGAATAGAGTCCGCTCAGCCCATAAAATCGAGCACAGATCACAATGTATTATTTTTAGACAAATGTTTAATTTGGCTGGTTGTTTGGAACTCAAGTACTAATAATAATAATAGTAGTAGTTTAACAAAAAGTACTAGAGAAGCCCTAAAACTTACCACTCGCACTTTAATTGATTTAATCAAATTTTCATTTCCCAATTGTAACGTAGATTACATTTACAAGAGACCATCTGGTTTGGATACGCGCCAAAATCCAGTACAAAAACATAATTTTTCGATTTTCCGAATTTTCCGACTTTTCCGAAGGCTTTTCCCAAAATTTTCTTTCGTAAGAACCATCTCCTGGCAATTTCAAACACAATAGAAAAAGATTGAGCCTAATTGAGCCTAATCCGTCATCAAAACATACAAAAAATTCAAAAATTCATTGAACAAAAATTCAATTTTCTTCGGGTTTTTCCGGAAGTTTCCGAGTTTTCCACTTCGTTTTCCCTTCTAAGAGACAATCTGGTTTGGTTGCGCGCCTAATCCCGTACAAAAATATAATTTATTGATTTGTCGAATTTTCCGGCTTTTCCAAAGGATTTTCCAAAAATTTTCTTTTGTAAGAACCATCTCCTGGCAATTTCAAATACAATCAAAAAAGATTAAGCCTCATCGGTCATCAAAACATACAAAATATTCAAAATTTCATTGAAAAAAAAAATTCAATTTTCTTCGGGTTTTTCCGGAAGTTTAAGAGTTTTCCACTTCGTTTTCCCAATTTTTCTCTTCTAAAAGACAATCTGGTTTGGTTGCGCGCCAAATCTCGTACAAAAACATAATTTTTCGATTTTCCGAATTTTCCGACTTTTCCGAAGGATTTTCCCAAAATTTTCTTTCGTAAGAACTATCTCCTGGCAATTTCAAACACAATAGAAAGAGATTGAGCCTAATTGAGCCTAATCCGTCATCAAAACATACAAAAAATTCAAAAATTCATTGAACAAAAATTCAATTTTCTTCGGGTTTTTCCGGAAGTTTCCGAGTTTTCCACTTCGTTTTCCCTTCTAAGAGACAATCTGGTTTGGTTGCGCGCCAAATCCCGTACAAAAATATAATTTATTGATTTGTCGAATTTTCCGACTTTTCCAAAGGATTTTCCAAAAATTTTCTTTTGTAAGAACCATCTCTTGGCAATTTCAAATACAATCAAAAAAGATTAAGCCTCATCGGTCATCAAAACATACAAAATATTCAAAATTTCATTGAAAAAAAAAATTCAATTTTCTTCGGGGTTTTCCGGAAGTTTAAGAGTTTTCCACTTCGTTTTCCCAATTTTTCTCTTCTAAAAGACAATCTGGTTTGGTTGCGCGCCAAATCTCGTACAAAAACATAATTTTTTGATTTGTCGAATTTTCCGATTTTTCCAAAGGATTTTCCAAAAATTTTCTTTTGTAAGAACCATCTCCTGGCAATTTCATGTACAATTAAAAAAGATTAAGCCTCATCGGTCATCAAAACATACAAAATATTCAAAATTTCATTGAAAAAAAAAAATTCAATTTTCTTGGTTTTTTTTCCAGAAGTTTCCGTGTTTTCCACTCAGATTTTCCAATTTTTCTCTTCTAAAAGACCATCTGGTTTGGATACGCTTTTGGAATTTTCTGACTTTTCCGAAGGATTTTCCCAAAATTTTCTTTCGTAAGAACCATCTCCTGGCAATTTCAAACACAATAGAAAGAGATTGAGCCTAATTGAGCCTAATCCGTCATCAAAACATACAAAAAATTCAAAAATTCATTGAAAAAAATTCAATTTTCTTCGGGTTTTTCCGGAAATTTAAGAGTTTTCCATTTCGTTTTCCCAATTTTTCTCTTCTAAAAGACAATCTGGTTTGGCTGCGCGCCAAATCTCGTACAAAAACATAATTTTTCGATTTTCCGAATTTTCCGAAGGATTTTCCCAAAATTTTCTTTCGTAAGAACCATCTCCTGGCAATTTCAAACATAATAGAAAAAGATTGAGCCAAATCGGTTCAGCCGTTCTCAACTGATGTGCGCACATACATTTTTTACGCCATCTACATTATATACATATATAACTAGCTGACCCGGCGAATTCCGTACCACCTCAACATTAATAAAAGTTGTGTTAAAATATTAGCTGAATTAAATTCAAATTTTTATTAAGATAAAATGAATTCAATAAATGTACAAAAATCAAAATGAAATGTATTTTAATTACTTTGAAATGAATGTAATTCACGTGGCAAGAAGGTATTTGCTTTATTGAAGTGAATCGAAAAGATTCGTGTAGCATTGTTGCATTACATTCTATTAAATTATTTGCTGGATGGGATGCACTCGGGTCGATTCCCTTCATTGAAGCACCTTGTGATATACGACATTTCTCGTTTTGTTGTCAGGTGCGAGAACAAACAAAGCGGATGGTTTGCCGACACGTGAACATGCTACGTACAATTGACCGTGAGAGAAACATTCATTTTCTAGATTTAGCCCACAAATACTCAAGGATTGGCATTGTGATTTGTTGATCGTCATGGTGAATGCAAGACGAATCGGAAATTGAATTCGTTTAAACTCAAATGGCATATCGGTTGGGATCATCGGAATTCTCGGAATGAGAACTTCCTCACCTTTGAAATTTCCTTTGAGTATCGTCGCGTGAATCACATTGCCCATGAGTTTTGTCATCACCAAACGCGTTCCGTTACATAGTTTTGGTTGGTTCAGATTTCGAAGCATGATAACTACTGATCCAACCTTCAGTTGTAAATTGTGAGGTGTTAAGCTAGGCAGATCCAATGAGTTTAAAAATTCAGTTGGATAGTTGGTTGCTTCGTCTTCGTTTGTTACACAGTCGATAGATTTGAAGGAATGCAGTGGTCCAACGATATCCACATCTTTGTTTTTTGCAGCAAGAATTACTCGTTCACTCAAACAGTTGTGATTTTTGTGGTTAGCAATGATGTTCGGGAACACTTTGTTGATGAGCTCGTCCTGCGTTGAGACGAAATCGCAAAACTTTGGCGGAAACGAAATCAATCCATTCGATTCGTCGACAGGAAGACGGCCATTACCGATAGTCAGCAATTGCTTGGAGAAATCTTAGGCAGATGGATTATTTAGCAATGCAACACGCATGTTTGTCGTCAGCTGAAGTTTCTTCACATAGCGCCACAGAGTCGATGATTTGAGGCAAGCGTTTATTTCATCGGCAGCGGTCGATCTTGGAATGACTGGTAGTGTTTGACGGAAATCGCGAGACAGTAGAATCATTGCGCCTCCAAAACATCTTGAGTCATTGCGCAGATCTTTCATAGTTCGATTGAGTGCTTCCAATGCGCGTTTGTGCGCCATTGTGCATTCATCCCAGATGATGATTCTACTTGCTACCAAAACTTTGGCTATTGCTGAGTGTTTCGCAATGTTGCATGTCGGTTTTTCAGTCGTTTGAAGGTTTAACGGCAATTTAAACGCTGAATGAGCCGTTCGGCATCCTTCTAGCAACGTGGCCGCTATCCCAGAAGAAGCAGCTGCTACAGCCATTTCGGATCTCGCGCGAACAGTGGCCAAAATCAATGACATGAGGAATGTCTTACCAGTTCCACCGGGCGCATCGAGGAAAAATAAGCCACTATTTCCATCATCATTTGCCTTCATTAACGTATCGTACACTTCTTTCTGTTGGGGGTTTAACAGTGGTACATTCGTTTGAACTGATTGGTTCAACGCATCTCGATCGTATTCACGTTCACGTTACAATTCTCGATTGAAAGCGTCGTTCATTCCACGATATGGCGTTGGCATTCCTAACTTGACTAACAAATTGCCGCATATGAGGTAACACATGTCTTCGATTAAAAGCAAAGCCTGGTTATGTATCTCCTCATTCACCACGAGATCGGGATTCCCTGAACTGACACGAATTCGATGTAAAATGTCTTCTGACATGTCATCCTTCTACTTGTTCCAAAGTTCACGTGGATTCGATGGAAAGCATGTCGAAATAATAATAGCAAATAATGTGCGTATCTGACTTGGATATGCAGAAACAATTTCTTCAGCGATTGTCATGTCCCAATGAGTATCGTTTTCAAGCAAATTGAGCTGTTGACATGCAGGACGAAATGTTGGGCACACTACACCATCGACAGTTCGAAGTGATTCAAATGATATCGGCCCACGAACATTCACCAGCAACAACCGCAAGCAGAAGCATTCGTCATCCTTCGGATGAATTGTGTAAATGCGACCAAGAGCATCAGTAGAACACACATCCGGATGATAATGAACTGCATCGCCTTGCTTCCGACGTTGAAATTTCTTTGATGAAGCGTTCCAAGTGTAATAACGTGGCATTTCAAAGAAGAGCAACGTTCGTGCAAACCGGGATCACTTTGGCAAATCGAAAAGAAACTGGTCAATGTTGTCGCTGGAGGTATTTCAGCACGTTAAGCAACATTCGATGCGTTGAAATAAACTCGTTGTCCATTCTCCAGATGCACCGCCAAATGTACAACAGTGGGATGACGTTCATGAATTGGGAATGAGAATATACGCCAAATCGCCTCATTGCAGCTCACATATCGACCAACTTGATAGTTGGTGATTTCACCGTTGGTGTTAGAAGTTTGAACGCCAAAAACCGCCATATCGCTGCCTTTCGTGACATATTTGCAGATTTATTTGATAGACTTCACTGAATTGCAATACTCCACGTTACAATGCGCCTTGAATGTTTTGGAAAGAAGTGGCGAATACGGAACAATCCAAGAGTTTTCAACCACGAAATCTTTTCCTTTCACTTTAGTTGTGATAGTTCTACCGTTTTCATCGGGTGATCGACGCCGATACAGTGGATAACCATCGTTGCCAGTGATAGTCGGCGTTTTCAAATTTCGTGGATAACGCTTGGAACACTTGCCGTCAAAAATGCACGGTGATTGAGGGTTAATGGCGCCACACGGACCGTGAATCATGTTCATAATTACAACATTATGCAGGTCTGGATCGGTTTCGGGATCAGAAATCTCAGCACATATGATGTCATCTATTTGGTCTGGTCGAATTTTTTCTACTAACCAAATAAGAATGTGTGCATGCGGCAAGCCTCGTTTTTGCCATTCAATGGCATACATCCAGCATCGAGTAACCTCAAAGACGCGATGCTTAGTAATGTAGCTCATCAGCGACCGGATTTTTTGTTTGAAGACACGTGCTGTGATGTCGTGCCGATCACTTGATGTTTGTCCGGGGAGCAGCAGTTGAACAATTTCTATCCATTTCGGATTACACGTAAAGGTGATGAATAGATCAGGACGGCCGTAATGACGAACATAAGTCATTGCATCTTGCGCACATTCATGCATATGACACGGTCTGCCAATGTACGTCGCCGGTAGAATAGTCAATCGACCAACATTAGTTGCATCTCCTTCGGTGCTGATTGCATCGCGTAAATGAATATACTCCTCCGAACGCAGTTTACCTTGGTTCAATCGAATGAAAGTGAGACGCTCCGCTTCGATTTTGACGTACATGTCGACGCAATATTGCTGAAGCAATCGACGAAATCGCAGCAAATAGTTGTCAGCATTTTGACGAATCATTAAACGATAAGCGTAATAACCTTATTGGTAGTTTCCTCACCTGAAATGAAATAAAAGTCATGTTGAAATGAAAATTATGATATCGGTACTCACCACTCAATGGATTTATCATGTTGATATTGAAGTGGTGTCCATCGTCTTCTTGACAAAACATCAGCAGGTATTGCAATGTATCGTATGAACGGTGTGTTTCGAATATTCGTTGCAGTTGTCCAGTGTCGCGACGTGTAAGCACAATATCGCGCGTTTCCAGCTTTTCACCAACAATCACAATTGCGACTTCATCTATTGTTGGAGCGTTGAATTGGCGTTCGTGTGTTCCAGCGGGTCGTTTATCCGCTCTGATTATGACTTTGTAGTCATCACTTGGCATGCGATCCAACGCAGTTTTGAACAACCGAACCAAGGCATGATATGCATGTGGTAATTGCTGCAGATCTTGAAGAATTGCTCCTTTCATTGCCATATTGATCGTTTGACGCCGATCAAGTTGGTCCTCCATATTGACCATGACCATGAAGTAAATTTATATGAATTTATGCTGTGCGTCTTCAAGCGGTTGCAATGATCCAATTCGATGGTGAATTTGGCCTTGGATCTGTAAAGTCGAAGGCGAATTCAGAATTAGTGATTTATGATCACCAAAAGAAAATGAAACTTTACTCTCTCAAGCAGAAATGACCTTGAATGTAGGATTGAAAATGTCTTGTGAATGTCTACTCCAAATGAAGTCATTTGGAAAGATTCATTGTATCTTTGAGTATTGGATAGAAAATGTCGTGATTCTGGTGTTTCGCCACGAAGCAATGAATGCAATGGCTCAGGTGGCGGAGGCAATAATGGCAATTTCTGGCCACTGAGACAGCACAATGCAGGCGTTTCTCCAGCGAACTTCAATGCACCGCAATGATCGCACACAACCTCCATTGGGCCAATTCGTACGAAAATGTGCGAGCTGTAGTCAATTGTGCAATCGTATTGAAACGCTACTCGATTCAAATCAACACTTGAAGCATTTCTTCTTGCGCGTCGAAGATTATCACGTTGTTGATCTGTGCGATAAGCTCGACGATTTCTCATTGCCAACTGAGCCGTTTGACGTACTGCCTCTCTTTGTACTTTTGTTTGTGAAGGTCGAAGTCGGGCCATACTAACGCGGCGCTCTTCTCGTACGATTTCTTGTTCATCTGCAGTGGATTGATTCGCAAAATTCCGAAGTCTAATTGCATTACGGTTTCGTTGTGAAAGATTAGATCTTCTAGCTCCCGGCATTGTAAATAACACTGGAAAATTATTTACACAATTCAAAATTACATAATGAAGCACTTATCGATGCGCGCACAATTACAAATGTGATAACCTCACAAAGTGAACATCTTCGAAGGCAACTTACCGTTTGAAAATCACGATCGAAAATAGAATTCCACAGAATTTCGAACGAATCCGCCTGGAAAATCAAACACGCAGTCCAAAATTACCGATTGGATTGATTGTCGATGCTTTCGCAATGTCCAATTCATCAAACTGAACTCACCTCTTTGAAATCATTTTTCGCTGATGAATTTCAGAACAACTTGTTTGAAAAGAAGTAATTAAATCGAATACAAATGTAATAACCGTATAAAACTGAATGAAAAATGGTGAAAACTCGAAAACAAATGCTGATAAATCGTGGCGCACTTAGACCAGAAACTAATGGAAACAACAACAACCCATATCATATCTGCTTTCTCAAGCGTGGACAGTTGCGGACAGATGACTATAGACAAATAATATATGGTTGGTATTTTTTCTGTAAACAAACCATTTAGTTTTTTTTTTTTTGAAAAATTGGTTGTGCGTAAAACGATAAAAAAATTATACAGGGTGAGTTTTTTAAAAAATGCCAGGCTTTTACCTCGAGAACCGTGCTAGATAGGAGAAAATTACTTATAATGAAATTTGTTAAGGGTCGAGGGGGACGTCTAGTGATGATCTTGAATGACCTTGAAACTCATTAGTTTCGGAGATATAGACTAAAGTTAGGATTTTTTAAATTAGAACCTATACTATTGAGCGTTTTTTTTTATTAAGCAATTAAAAGTAAATACTTTTTGAACACAAACAATTTTTGTAAAGTGTATGATTTCAGACATATGAGCAAAAATTGATATTCACTAAAGCACACGAGTTTTCGCTAAGTTCTACATTGTTACATTGTAACAACAAATAAAAATAGATAATATCAATAGTTCTTAGATTAGTTTATTTTATTACTATGATAATAAAAAAATAAATGCATTTATTAGTCTTGAATTGTAACTGTGGTAAGATTACAATTATCTTTCAAAAAAGTTTTTTATCATGTTGTACACTAATGAGGAAGCATTCGAGATGATGATGATCTACGGAGAGTGTCAACAAAATGAATGGATGGCCATTAGATTATACGCTGAACGACATCCAGATCGTCGGCACTTTGGAAGACGTGTATTTAAACGTTTAGCAGATAAGCTTCGCACTACCGGAAGCATAAGAAACGAAAGAAATCGTCGTGAGTTTCCTGAGGAAATTGTTGTAGATGTGCTAGCTGCAGTATCACATGATCCACACACATCAACACGTAATATTGCACGAGATAGAGGAATATCTCAGACGACCGTGTCTCGCATTTTGAGAAAAAACAAATTCCATGCGTACCACATATCATTGCTGCAAGAGTTAACTGCAAATGATTTTAGATCAAGATTTCAATTTTGTCATTGGGCGAAGCAACAAATAGAAGAAAATCCAAATTTCTTTCGTCGTGTTCTTTGGACAGACGAGGCAACGTTTAAGAGTGACGGTAATGTGAATAGGCATAATTTATATTATTGGAATGACGTGAATCCACATTGGATGCGTTCCGTTGACCATCAACATCGTTGGAGCGTAAATGCTTGGGCTGGAATAGTTGGATCTCGCCTAATCGGACCATTTTTTTTTTATGGAACACTAACAACACAAAAATTTGTGAATTTTTTATTAGAAGATTTGCCCAATTTATTGGAAGACACTCCATTGCGGGAAAGACAGGAAATGTGGATTCAGTTGGATGGTGCACCTCCCCATTTTGGTACAGCTTCCCAACAACAACTAAATTTATTGTTTCCGAATAAATGGATTGGAAGAAATGGACCTACTTCTTTTCCAGCAAGATCACCCGATTTAACATGTATGGATTTTTATTTATGGGGAAAAGTGAAAGACTTAGCCTATTTTGATCGGCCTACCACTGCAGCAAATATGAGACAAAGAATTAAAGATATTTTTAGAAATCATATTTCAGAACTTGAATTAGAAGCAGTTCATCTAAATTTTGTAGGACGAGTAGAAAAATGTTTGGAATTAAATGGCGGACATTTTGAACATTTATTAAATTATTAAACAATTTTATGAAACAATTTTTGTTTTTTTTTTCTAATTACTTATATTTTTATTTAACGATGTAGAACTTAAGTATATGCAAACACACTAAATTGCATATACATACTTAACAGTGAATAACATAGTAATAAAATAAACCATTGCATAATAAATCAAAGAACTATTGATATTATCTATTTTTGTTTGTTGTTACAATGTAACAATGTAGAAATTAGCGAAAACTCGTTTACTTTAGTGAATATCAATTTTTGCTCATATCTCTGAAATCATACACTTTATAAAAAATTTTTGTGAGCAAGAAGTGTTTACTTTTAATTGCTTAATAAAAAAAAACGCTCAATAGTATAGGTTCTAATTTAAAAAATCCTACCTTTAGTCTATATCTCCGAAACTAATGAGTTTCAAGGTCATTCAAGATCACCACTAGACGTCCCCCTCGACCCTTAACAAATTTCATTATAAGTAATTTTCTCCTGTCTAGCACCGTTCTCGAGGTAAAAGCCTGGCATTTTTTAAAAAACTCACCCTGTATAGATACAAATTATGTATAAAAATCCCATTAGAATCGAATACATCAAACTTTTAATTCTAATTAAATTTCCAATACGACTCAAACTTAAGAATCCCATTTGATCTGCTAAATGAAAATTTTGCGTTGGATTTGTGTAGCTCATGGTATATAACGAGCATCACAGTTACCTCCTACATACACAGAACACGAGAGAAAACAACGCCAAATAAAAGTAACAATAAAACAAAAAACGCATTCTAGTCTACATAATACTAAAATCACCAACACACCTATAGGAAACTAATTGTTTTCCTATAATCTTCAACGTGCGTTGCAGGGGACGTATCTATGTGAAAACGTCTTCTCTAATTATTTCTAGCATAACGATCTATATATAAAACCATATAAATACTATCCGATTCATTAGTATTTGTGATGAGAAAATTTAAGGTAACGTTTATGTGTGTTGTAATATAAAACCAAGGAACATTTTTTTTTGAATTTTCTTTTTGCCTTATTTAATTCAATTATATCATAAATAACGTTTTATTTGATATAAATTTCATAAATAAATTCATAACTGTAATGCAAATAAATTCAATTAAACTTGATTCAATAGTATTTGTGATTCATATTTTTGACTCATAAGTATTTGTGATATGCAGAAAAATTTCAAAATAATTAATAAATCAATTAAATTTAAAATTATTTTTGGCTAATTAAATAATAATTAAGTCATTTATAATTTTTGAACCATTGGAACATTTTTATTACGTCTCCATCACGTCTCGGAAGTGACCAAAAATTGTTTTCATAAAATCGCAGGGAATCTTATCCAACAAGGTTTTGTAAGCATCCCATTATAAATATTTGGCCTTGCTAGATTGCGAGTATCCTCCGCTTTTATTTAAACCTACGCAAGGACAAATACAAACTTTTCCTTGGCCTTGGCAACTAATTATGTTCAATATTTTGATAAAATTTCGTGCCAAATTCTCCTTTTTGTGTATGGCAGCATTATTGCGCTGAAGACCAAATTGAGGCTCGACTGTTTTTTAACAACTGGAAATGCTGCCTCATTCATAAACCGAAATTGTCCTTGAAGTGTTGTAATTTATACAGCCGCATAACCTTTTATTTCTTCCGCAAGAGATGCTAACGAAAGAAGTAACCACCGTATTTGATATTCTCTGTAGTACCAACATTTTTTTTTCTCCATATTTTCTAATTAACGCCAAAACGCACTAATTTGGACATAACAAGGTTCTCCAGAGTTCAATTGGCAATTCAGTATAATAACGTTTACATTTTGTTTCCTCACAGTAAATCATATTCTGGTTGGCTATGTGTTCTATACGCTACAACTCTTCAAGGCAAATGTTCAATTTCGGTTTATTGAATGATGTAGCAGTCTTATTTGTTGAAAAATTAGTCAGGCCTGAATTTGCTCTTCAGCACAATAACGCTGCCATACACCAGAAGTATCATTGCTTCGAAATTAAATAAAAATATCGATGCCTTAATGTGAATAGGGCGTAAGTCGCATTTTCAAAATTTTACAGGAGGACGACAAAACTTAATATTTTGGTAAAAATTAAACTTACAAATAATAAATAATGTTGATATAAATAAAAATAGGTGTTTTTTGGAAAAACTAATTAATTTTAATGTTATTTTTTATTGTGTAAATCAACCAAAAGCGTCGTAGAAAAACAAAAACCCAATTTTAAAAATTTTGGTGTTACGCCTTATTCATATTAAGCCATCGATATTGAACATAAATTGTTGCTTAGGCCAAGGCAGAGTTTTTATTTATCCTTGCTGGGGGTTTTAATGAAATCGGAAAGTATTCGCAATCTAGCAAGATCAAAAATGTATAATGGGGTGTTTATAAAACCTTGTGGAATAAGATTCCCTGCGATTTTATGAAAACAATTTTTGGTCATTTCCGAGACGTGATGGAGACGTAATAAAAATGTTCCAATGGTTCAAAAATTATAAATGACTTAATTATTATTTAATTAGCCAAAAATAATTTTAAATTTAATTGATTTATTAATTATTTTGAAATTTTTCTGCATATCACAAATACTTATGAATCAAAAATATGAATCACAAATACTATTGAATCAAGTTTAATTGAATTTATTTGCATTACAGTTATGAATTTATTTATGAAATTTATATCAAATAAAACGTTATTTATAATTGAATTAAATAAGACAAAAAGAAAATTCAAAAAAAAATTTTCCTTGGTTTTATATTACAACAAACATAAACGTTACCTTAAATTTTCTCATCACAAATACTAATGAATCGGATAGTATATAGATATATTAAAATATTAAACTGCATGTACTAAAATAATAAAATAATATAAAAATTATGCCAACAACAATCCCGTACCTAAAAAGAACAAGTGATTATGTTATTTGTACATAAACATCTACAAACACCCCTTAATAAAGAGCCCACACCCCACACAAATAGTTTTGCAATTACTCAAAACCTGCTAAAATTCTCTCTTGAGAAAGCCTGACTGCGTTGTATAGCTCTCTTACACATATTTAAAAATACATACTGGTTAGTGTATTGGTCGCTACGAAAAACCATATAAAAAAAATTCAATTTTTTTCGTTTCTTACCACTACTATTTCCAGTAGAGATCATAACCATATACATATACAATGTCTTAGTATACATTTAGTTGGGCTTTCTCAAGGGAGAACTGTAGAAGGCCCTGAATTACCACGTCAGAAATGCAACAGCAAAGTGAGGACAAAAATACACACAAAAGGACAAAAATAAAATAAAAAAGCAAAAACTTTGAAAATATAAACCCTTGAAACTATAAAAATTTAAAAACAAATCGTTTATGTTTTTACGATTAAAAGAAGGACCCACGACACTAATATTTTGTACATATATATGCATCCCTCTCCAACTGTTCACGCTTGAAACTGAAGACCCTATATTAGGGGGAAAAATATATTTCTAGCATACATATGTAATACAAAGTTTTTTACTCTCATACAGAAATACAAAGCACCAATTCACACATAAACAGATACAAACACATTCGAGAAGGAAAAACTTCATGTAGCCAAACAATAATTAGCAACTACGTTACATGTAATATGCATAAAGATTTACAGAAATATGTTTTCTTGAAAATTGCATAAAAACCTGGGAAATGTTCCGGATGGACACATTTTATCTGTCATTTAAGCGTTTTTCATACACTTAGCAAATGCATACACCCCGTATTACAAAAAGAATCGCATCAACGCCATTATTTATTTATTTATTTATTTTTTTTTTTGTTATTTCACATTTTTTTCTTGTTTTTCACTGCACAACACTTTTATCGAATTTCCCGCACTATCTATACCTATAACATTATATTTGAGATTGAAACAAATACATTTTAAACACAAATAAACACGAAAACTATTTTAATTTATTTTTTATAGTCAGAGGAAAAAATTGCGCATCCACACACAATGGGCGCTTTCAAGCCGCATACTACAAAAAAAATTCAGTATCTTTTATGGTAATTTCGCAACAGAAGAACTTGACGAACATAAAATTTTCTCATATAATTTGTAAATTTTTTTCCCCTCCATTCTAACTTAAAAAACATATTATTTTTTTCTCGTATGAAAAAAAGAATTGAGGGGAAAAAAATTACCGAAAAGTTGAGAAAAATTTATGTCCGTCAAGTTCTTCTGTTGCGAAATTACCAAAAAAGTTACTGAATTTTTTTTGTAGTATGCGGCTTCAGATCCGCAAACTGTTGGCATCATGTTTAGTGAAATCATTGCTAATTTGATTTGAATTACTAATAAAGTTCTTACATTTCATAGCGTTGGCCGTGATTTTACTCAACATGTTGCCAACTGTTTGGTGCTCTGAAAGCAAATCGTCAAATGATGTAAATTTATTGCCGAAGGCGTATGAAAAGCTCAACTTGATTTCTTGTTTTTTGTGTTTTAGGCCAAAAAATTAAATTTTTACGGTAGATTTAACTTTAGAAACGTTTTTTTATTGATTTGAAGTTGTTTCCATAAACGATAATTCTTATTTATTTGATCAACAGCGATAATTCTTACTTTATTGCCCTACGGCTTCGATGAATTTATTGTCAAAATTTGTGGAGGAAAAAGGTCTATGGGGAAATAATAGACCTTTTTCCTTAGTTGTCAAACATAGTGAATCGTTAGAAATATCTGTAGGTGTTGCATAATATTGAAATCTTGTTTTCAGTGTTTTAACCAAATAAATTAAATTTTTCATTAAATTTAACTTTAGAAACGCTTTTGGGGAATGGTGAAGTTGTTTCCCGAAATATAGTACATTAATTATTTTTCTACAACATTAATTTTTAGTTCGGACCACCTACGGATCGCCGATCTTATTTGTCAAATTTTTTGTAGGAAAAAAGGTCAATAAAACTGTTGTTACTTATCTAGGTATGTGTTTTGTTTATTTATTTTTTGGAGGAGGTGTTTACTGTTTAATATAAAAATTAGAAGTAAAACCAGTTTACAAAATAAAAAAAATCGAACCACATTCAAATGTTTTATTATTTTATATTTGTGTTTGTGTGTTGCAACTTGTTCATCACCTAAAATTTACGTTGAAAATGTGCAACAAGAATATTTTCCCCTCCAGTTAGTTTATAGGCAAAGACGTAAGAAACGAGGAAATGATGTGTTGCAATGTTAACTTCGTGTGGACAGCCGGAATAACAAACTACATATAATTCGTCTTGAAATTATAGATGTTTTTGGGGTCCGGGTCAAAATGCCGCGTTTTAAAATGTCGCGTTTTAAAATATCGCGTCTTAAAATGTCGCGTTTCAAAATGCCGCGAGGTACAAAATGTCGCGTGGTACAAAATGTCGCGTTTTAAAATGTCGCGTTTCAAAATGCCGCGAGGTACAAAATTTCGCGTGGTACAAAATGTCGCGTCTTAAAATGTCGCGTTTCAAAATGTCGCGTGGTACAAAATGTCGCGTTGTAAAGAAGGAAAAACTCTAGTCTGACAGTTCTCGAGAACCATACAAATCAAAGTGGTTCGTGTATAATTGCCATTTGAAAAGGGTTATTTATTTAAATGGTGCACAAAAATAATATTATAATATTATATATCATATATACATATATTATATTTATATATTTTATATATATGTATATATATGTATATATATATATATATATATATATATATATATATATATATATATATATATATATATATATATATATATATATATATATATATATATATTTATATATTCGTTTATAAATGAGATGATATGTATAAATTCTTTTTTAAATCAGTTTCTAAATACATATTTAAAAAATTTGAATAAATAAGAATTCTTAAAAAATGTTTCAATTTGGATTAAATTGTGTATCTGATATCAACTTCCGATATATAAGGACTTAACTTTAACATTTTAGTAAAGGAATATTCTAATAAATTTCAACATTTGCGTTCTTTTTCTTAGACCCACTTTATAATTACATACAATTACATTTATAAATAATTTCCATTCAGTGAAGGAAAATTTTACTATATGTTTAAACACAATTTGTTGTTTCAAATAATTTTTATTAAATTATTTATTATTTCACATCATATTGTGTTGATTTAAAGAGATTTTTCAAAACGCGTCATTTTAAAACGCATCATTTTAAAACGCGTCATTTTGTACCACGCGGTTTTTTGAAACGCGACATTTTAAAATGCGACATTTTGTACCACGCGACATTTTTTACCTCGCTGCATTTTGAAACGCGACATTTTAAAACGCGACATTTTGTACCACGCGACATTTTGTACCTCGCGGCATTTTGAAACGCGACATTTTAAAACGCGACATTTTGTACCACGCGGCATTTTAAAACGCGGCATTATGAACGGTTCCCATGTTTTTGGCATACTAGATGAACAAAATTTTAACTATTTTCATTGGTTTTTTTTTGGTTTTGTTTGTGAGTCGCAATTCGTCCACCACAATTTTTTTTGTTGAAATCGACGCCACAATAATATTACCCCTCCCACAAAGTTTGTGGGCAAAGAGGTAAGAAAGGAGGAAGTGTTGCGTAGCGATGCATGTAAGTGCAACTTCTTTAGAAGGAAAATATTTAATTTTTGTTTTTTGAACATTTAAAGAAAGGAGTTGTCAATCAATGCCTACTGTTTTATTGGTAAAAAAAAAAAATTGGTACAATATTAACACTACAATATCTCTTAATTAGATTGAGAATAAACGGTATACGAAGAAAACTATGGCATATGGGTACAAATAATGTATTGGGGGATTGTAGGGCAGATGATGGCAAATTAAAATAAAGTAAAAACAAAGAAAAACTCAATTTTATAAAAAACGGATGCAGAAGCAAGATAACCACTGAAATACTAATAATAGTCTATACAATTACCAGTCAAATAAGGCTAAGTTGGTTGCTCTCCGATAAATAGTTTGGAAGTTACAGATTAATATTTGGATGTACTTTTTTTCTGAACCAAATTTTTTAAACACCCTGCGTCTCAGGAATGATATCAAAGGGCCGAATGTCGAAGAGCCGAATGTCGAAGGGCCGAATTTCAAAGGGCCGAATGAGTCAAAGGGCCGAATGTCGAAGCGCCGAATTTATTTATTTATTTATTTATCATTATTGACATTTTTTTAAAACCTATTTTTATGTAAATTAATTAATTAATTAAATACATTTGTATATCTTACTAAATAACTAAATATTAATTTTTTCTTTAATGAATATGTGTAATAGTTGCATAAACTGGCCGTACTCTAGCTCTTGAAGGTCATTAAGATTGCAATAGTTGCTGAAAGAATTATATAACTTCACACCATTATAACCCAGCGATCGTTGAGAAAATGATTTACCGTACCTTGGTAATCTAAAATGAGTATTCCTGGTATTATAATTATGGACTTCTCTGTTGGTAGACAGCAAACTATCTAAATATTTAGGTAGATCCCCCTTTTCGAGTAAATAAAACAGTTTTAGCACATTAAAGTGTATTCTCTGGCTGATTGATTTCCAGCTTAGTTTTTCTAGCATGTCATTAATATATGTTCTATTATCCGCGTTTAAAATGCTTCTCATAAATCGATTCTGTATTTATTGCAGACGTGTTAATTGTGTTTGATTCATGATAAATAGAACAGATGAGCAATTATCTACATGGGGAGCTACAATTGATTTATAAAATTGTAAAATCGTCAGAAAGTCGCAACTTATTTGCGCTTATAAGCCTCGTATCGTTTTTTCCTTTTTTCTTCTTGTTTTTTTTTCACCCAGCATAAATGCTAACAACCGAATGAATGAATGAAAAAGCATGGCGTCCTCATTTCTTTCGTTCCAATGCGTATGCGTGAATTCGCTTAGTAGTTTACAGTTCGGCCAATCTGACTCAGTGATCGACCCCGATCACAGAGGGGGGGTAACCGAGAAGTTCAGCCTCATCTTCTCCCTCGGAATTAAATCCGTGGAAATCGCCTTCGTCGTTGTCCGTATCGCATTCGCTTGACTGTTCAATTGAACTTTTGGCCGCGCACGCTGGTATCCACCCACGCATTTTATTCGCTTCTACAACTCCATCGTATGGAAGTTGTGTCTGCTGACAACCCTCAATGTCTCGGATAACGTATCTATCATTGCCTAAAATTTTATGAACCACATATGGACCACGATATTTTGGAATGAGCTTCTTATTTGATCCTACGACTGTATCCACGTTTCGAATTACGACATAATCTTCAACATTGAATCGTTTCGTTGGTTTTTGATGAGCTTCGTGTCGATTCTTCTCGTATTCTTGCCTCTTGGTGATTTTGTTGGTGTCTCAGGTGCCTCCTTATTAGCTAAATATTCTGACAGTTCGTCCACTATTTTTCCTCGTTGTTCTGCACCGAAAAATAATTTGCTTGGTGTTTCTTTCGTAGTAGCATGCGTCGAATTATTAATTGCGTATTCGATCTGTTGTAATTTCTGTGACCAGTCCGCGTGATTGATGGGATTACTTAATTTTCCCAGGGCGGCCTTCAAAATCCGATTAACCCTTTCGGCCTGGCCATTGGCCTGGGCCGATGTGGTGGCCACCTGCACATGTTCCACATTATTTCTCGTCAAAAATTCCGCGAATTCCAAATCGAATGGAATCGGTATCGAATGGAATCGGTGCATTTGATACATTTGTCGATAAATGACTGCAATTTGGTTTTCATCATCGGAAACCAGTAGTGTTCGCGAATCTTTTCGTAACATTTATCGACCCCCTGGTGTGCTAGCTTTTCATGATTAATTCGAATAATGTTATCCTCCATTTCTGCAGGCACGCACAGCATACGATGTCCCTCAAGGTTTTTCCTGTACACCAAACCATCCACTAGTTCGTAGTTGTCCATTGCCTCATTCTCTAATTTTTGCCGCAACCCCAAAGCGTTAGTGTCCCGGTTTTGGGCCAATTGTAGTTGCATCTCTCCCTCTACCCCTTTTTTTGTTTCCAGGTCCACGTGGGCCACGATTTCCTTCTCATTTTTTGTGTGGCATCGGCTTAGTGCGTCTACATGTGCCATATTTATTCCTGGTCTATGTCTCGTCTCAAATGGGAATTTTGAAAATTCTAATGCCCATCTGGCGGTCCTCGGATTCATGTGCTTTCTTTCCAGCGTCGAGTGCAGCGAATTGCAATCAGTTATCACTGTGAACTGTATGCCCTCTAAATATATTCTGAACCTTTCCAGTGAATATTTGGCCTCTGCCGCCGTAGTAGCCCTCGAATAAAATGCCGTTGGATGAAATTTTCCGTAATTTTGTTTCTGCATCAATACCCCTCCGAATCCATGTGAACTGGCGTCGCAATGCAATTCAGTTTCTCGCTCCGGATGATATATCGCTAGTATTGGGACAGTCACCAGTAATTTCTTCAACTTTTCGAATGCTTCTCGGCATTTTTCGTCAAAAATAAAAGGAACGTTTTCTTTCAACAGATTTTGCATCGGGCGCGCGATTCTCGAGAATTCCGGGACAAACCGACGGAAATACGGAAATAGCTCTAAACATGAATGTACTTCCTTCGCATTTTCCGGCATCGGATATTTTTTAATTGCCTCAATGTGTGTCTCACTTGGTCTTATTCCTTCCGAAGTGACAGAGTACCCCAAGTAAATGATTTTCGTACAACAAAATTGACATTTCTTCAAGTTTAGTAGTAAGCCTCGTCGCGCCAATCGTCGCAGTATTTTCCTCATTAATTTCTTGTGTTCGGCCAGAGTTTCCGTTGCCAATAATATATAGTCTATATAAATTATAATTTCACCCTTTTCCAGAAAATCTTTGAAAATTATATTTATAAATCGTTGAAAGATCGCTGGCGCATTCTTCAATCCAAACGGCATGCAACGATATTCGAATTTCCCATGCGGTGTTACAAAAGCGGTGAACTTACGCGATCGCGGTGACACGCGTACCTGGTGAAACCCGCTTTTCAAATCCAGCAATGTAAAATATTTTTTTTCCCCTAAATATTCGACGCAGTCATCAATCAAAGGCAGCGGATAATTGTCCCTTATCGTTAATTTGTTAAGAGCGCGATAATTTACGTACATTCTGGTGCTTCCATCCTTCTTTTTAACAAGCACAATTGCTGACGCATATGGTGAATCGCTTGGCGTAATTATCCCTTCTTTGATCATATCGCAAATTTTCTTCTGAACCTCAATCTTTTCCACATAAGCTAAACGTCGTGGTGCGTGGTGAAACGGTACATCCGAAGTCAAAGGAATATCCATCTCATAGTCGAACGGTTCTATCTCAATGTCCTTTGGTGCCATATAATTCTCCTCGATTATTTCCTTGACCTCATCGTAATCAGTCGCCTCTAAACTCTTGTTTATTTCTAAGATTGGCTCATCTCTAACAATATCAACGGCAAATATTTGTGGTAAATCGAATTCAGGGCTTAGACCCTCCTCAATAAAAGAAAGACTTACGTTGTCCCCGGGATTGCTTTGCGGTGTGGCCTTTTCCATCACCGGCTTAATTGGCCTCAAAACATTCATTTGTGTAAGCTTATTCAAAATTAAATCAGGTCCACGGGGATACGTTCCATTTGGGACAACATTCTTTTTATTTAAAAGCAAAAGTTTCAATCGGTCATACATTATTGTCACCAATCGTCAGAAAGTTGCAACTTATTTGCGCTTATAAGCCTCGTATCGTTTTTTCCTTTTTTCTTCTTGTTTTTTTTCACCCAGCATAAATGCTAACAACCGAATGAATGAATGAAAAAGCATGGCGTCCTCATTTCTTTCCTTCCAATGCGTATGCGTGAATTCGCTTAGTAGTTTACAAAATATTATTTTGGTCTCCATTGGTAGCTTAACTTTAATTCTGTTGAAAAGTCGAATGTCGAAGGACCGAAAGGGTCGAAGGGCCGAATGGGTCGAAGGGCCGAATAGGTCGAAGGGCCGAATTTTTTTGTCTTGTTTTTGAAATATAATTTTTTAAATTTCTTGTTTTAAGAAATATTTTGTAAATATACTGAATTTGATATTAGGTTAGGTTAGGTTTGGGTGGCGGTCCACCAGGACCAGGCATAGACACAAAAAGGTCCGTAGCCATACCACAAATTAAAAATTTTTCCTCCAACTCATTGAAACCACTTTGAGCTTGCTATGAAGCGCTGGATAATCCTGACGTCCTTCTCGCTGAGCTCCGCCAGGTCGCTGAAAAGGGGTGCCCCTAGAAAATTCAGTCTGTTTCGTGCTAGACGAGGACAGGTGCAAAGAAGATGAAGTACTGTCTCTTCCTCCTCTTCGTCCTCGCAACTACGACAGTAGTCATGTGAGAAGAAACCCAGTCTACTCGCATGTCTGCCTATGAGACAGTGCCCCGTAATCACTCCAACAACCACACTGATCTGACTCAAAGGAGACGAAAGGAGAGGTTTAACATGAGTTCCTCGCAGAACACCCCAGCCCCTACTCCTCTATCCCATTTTGAACCCTCAGTGAAGAAGTTCAAAACTCCTGGTTCCAAAACTGCATCCATCATCCAATCCTCTCTAGATGGGATAATAGTCCGGAACTTTCTATCAAAAGATAGTGACGGGACAGTATAGTCGGTGGTCTTGGGAAGCCCTTTGTTACAAAGTATAGATGAGTGCCCTGTGTTATTGCAGGTCCACATTAACGTGGATTTCAGTCGTATGGCAGTGCTAGCTGCCCACTGTTTTCCCATGATATCTAGAGGAGTTACAAATAGCAGAGTCTCCAGTGCCTGAGTGGATGTGCTCCTCATTGCACCACTGATCCACAGAGCGATTGTTCTCTGAACTTTTGTCAACAACTTTAGGTTGACAGTTTTGTCCAGAGCAGGCCACCAAACTGTTACCCCATACAGAAGAATGGGTCTAACTACTGCTGTGTATAGCCAAAGGACCATGTGGGGCTCCAGCCCCCAACCTTTCCCAATTGCATTTTTGCAGGAGTATAGCGCTACCGTAGCTTTCTTTACCCTTTCCATAATATTCGGTTTCCAGTTTAATTTACTGTCTAAGACGAGACCCAAGAACTTTGCTTCACCTGTAAAAGCCAAGTTGAAACCATTTAAAGTAGGAGGATCGACATGAGGAATTTTATATTTCCTAGAGAAGAGAACCAATTCGGTTTTCTGTGGGTTCACATTTAGCCCACAACCATTGGTCCATAATGAAAGAATGCCCAGAGCATTTTGAATAAGCTCGCTAAGTGTCCCGGGATATTTTTCACGAACCCCAATAGCGACGTCATCCGCATAGGCAACCACCTTGAAGCCAGTATCCTCCAGCCTCAGCAACAGATCATTTATGACCAAGTTCCAGAGAAGGGGGGACAGTACGCCACCCTGCGGCGTGCCTCTGCTTGCAAATCTTCTGGCGGAGGATTTCCCCAGAGTGGCATTTATGATTCTGCCTCTTAGCATCTGATCTATCCAGTCCTTAAGAGAATCATCCACTCCTAGATTCGAAAGTTCCCGAGTTATAGCCCCTGTTAGCACGTTGTTAAAGGCTCCCTCAATGTCCAAAAAGGTTACCATCGCGTAGTCTCCATATTCGAAAGATTTTTCAATAAAATATGTGAGAGAATGAAGAGCAGTTTCTACAGATCTCCCCTTGCAATAAGCATGTTGAGATTTGGACAGCTTTTCCGGCACAATCGTGCCTCTAATATGAGCTTCTATTTGTCTTTCCAGTATTTTAAAAAGGAAAGAAGACAAGCTGATCGGTCTAAGGTCTTTGGGACTGCAATGTGAGCGTTTTCCCGCCTTAGGTACGAAGACAACCTTCACTTCCGTCCATTTACTGGGAATGTGACATAGTTCAAGGCTGCCTCTAAAAATTACCTCTAACCAGGGAATGGTTAGATCCGTAGTTTTTTGTATATCCGCAGGGATAGTACCATCAGGTTCTGGCGACTTGTATGGTTTAAAACTGCTTATCGCCCACAGAATCTTTTTTCTGCTAATAATTTGGCCTACGAGGCTACTTGCCCTTTTACCTGCTGATATAGTAGGTGCAGATTCGGAACAACCAGGAAAGTGAGTCTCCAATAGTAGTTCCAGCGATTCCATACTATTTGTGGTCCATGCTTCATCCGGCCTTTGAACGAAGCTTGGGATGGAAGGGCTAGTAGATAGTACTTTGCGAAGCCTGGACATCTCAGAAGACTCCTGAATTTTACCACAGTATAGTCTCCAAGATCTGTTCTTTGCGCTTCTTAGCTGATATGAATTTGATATTAAGAACTATAATTTTTATTTATTTATGAAAAACAATATTAATTTTCCTGATATCAATACCAGGTTGAAATGTTGTTTGTCAAAATGGCTCATATCAAAATAGGTAATACATTTCAAGTTGAAACAATATTCAAAACAACACATGAGACAACAATATACTTTAAAATAAACAGTTTCGTTTAATTTAAGTAGACATTTTGGAAATTTTGCCTTAAACTGTAATTTGTCTTTATAATTTTGTAGTAAATTGTTAGGAGTATATTCACTATATTCACATCACTAAATCACAGAGAAATTATTTTATTCGTCCAAATAGAATTTTCCTTCACCCTAACGAATAAAAAATGGTCTGATTTTTATGACAAAATTCTTTTTTGGTTTTGGTGAAATACATGTACAAATATTTTTCCACTTGACCGCTGTCATCCCCGAAAAATATTACTGTCGCGATAGTCAAAATACACTATTCCAAGAAACAATTTTTTTAATTACTATGTGGCTCAGATTTCTTGTGATAAAGATAATAAGCGTTAGTCCCGTTAAATCACAAAATATTTGTTAGCCGGCTCAGATGCAGCATTAGATAGACGATGGTTTAATGTATTTGTTGTGAACTTTTTAGAATTTTTGTATGTCGGTGAGCTGTGATATAGTCCCTTGAAGTCAGAAAATATTTGTTGGCCGGCTCAGATGAATATAGTGTTAGATAGAGGATGGTTCAATGTATTTGTTGTGAACTTTTTAGAATTTTTGTATGTCGGTGAGCTGAGATATAGTCCGTTGAAGTCAGAAAATATTTGTTGGCCGGCTCAGATGATTACAGCATGGGATACTGGATGGTTTATTGTATTTGTTGTGAAATTTTTAGAATTTTTGTATGTCGGTGAGCTGTGATATAGTCCGTTGAAGTCAGAAAATATTTGTCTGAGCTGAGATATAGTCCCTTGAAGTCAGAAAATATTTGTTGGCCGGCTCAGATGATTACAGCATGGGATACTGGATGGTTTAATGTATTTGTTGTGAAATTTTTAGAATTTTTGTATGTCGGTGAGCTGTGATATAGTCCGTTGAAATCAGAAAATATTTGTTGGCCGGCTCAGATGAATATAGTGTTAGATAGAGGATGGTTCAATGTATTTGTTGTGAACATTTTAGAATTTTTGTATGTCGGTGAGCTGTGATATAGTCCCTTGTAGTCAGAAAATATTTGTTGGCCGGCTCAGATGATTACAGCATGGGATACTGGATGGTTTAATGTATTTGTTGTGAAATTTTTAGAATTTTTGTATGTCGGTGAGCTGTGATATAGTCCGTTGAAGTCAGAAAATATATGTTACGTAATATATACGATATGAAGCGCAGAGTCTCAGCGGAGATGTGCCTGATGAATGTGAGTTCCGCAGACAAGTGCCTCCCAAAGTCGCCGAGGCTAGTGTGGTGAATACGCAGTCTAGGTCAAATATATTGTATACAGAGTCCACACTGACATATGACCTATCAGATCAGGCATTCCCCCTTTATAGTGCTCTCTAGCATTGTAAATCGCCACTTTGTAAATCTAAAATTTAATTAAAATTTATGTGAAAATTAATTATTTTAATTTACAATAAATTATCTACCACAGTGTCCACAGTTTTTTTATGCACAAATTAGCACTAGAATTGATCCGATCAGACGAGGCATGAGTAGTTGTCTCGCTACAGTGATCTCAAACATTGTAAATCGCTATTTTGTAGTTTGTAACTTTAATTAAAATTTATGTGGAGATTAATTATTTTAATTTAAAATAAATTATCTGCCACAGTATTATTAAGCACAAATTAATCACCGAATTACTCCGATCTGATGAGGCATTCTCTTGATATAGTGCCCTCAATCTCTATAAATCCCTATTTTGTAGTTTGAATTTTTAATTAAAATTTATGTGATGATTAATTAATTTAATTTAAAATAAATTAATCTCCACTGATTTTTTATGCAAAAATTGACACCATCTGATCTCCGATCGGATGGTCCATTCTCTCGCTACACTGGTTCAAGCATTTATATCGGTCGAAATCAGAGGTTCGCGGCGTGGGTTCCTTTGCCGCCAGATGACGCCATTGCAATAATATTATGCGTGACACATAAAGCCGAAGGACCAATCTAAGCAATCATATCTTTAAATTAAAGGTAATTCTTATAGTTGATGAGTAATTGCCCTCGACCAAGGGCTAAATTTCGGGTCAGTTTTCTGAACATGCGGTGTAAAACGTTATCAAGTCAAAAATTGTAAAAAGTTCACAACAAATACATTAAACCATCCACTATCTCATGCTATACTCATCTGAGCCGGCCAACAAATATTTTCTTACTTCAACGGACTATATCACAGCTCACCGACATACAAAAATTCTAAAAAGTTCACAACAAATACATTAAACCATCCACTATCTCATGCTGTACTCATCTGAGCCGGCCAACAAATATTTTCTGACTTGAAGGGACTATATCTCAGCTCACCGACTGTATCTCAGCTCACCGACATACAAAAATTCTAAAAAATTCACAACAAAGACATTAAACAATTATCTTATAGTTCATACCAGTTATATTGTATTTTACAGAACAGGGTAGCAAAAATTTATTTTTCTTTGTCTAAACATGATATTATGTAGCGAATTTTGTTCCAGAAAGATTGTTGAAATTTCTCTTTGAATTTAAAAATATGTCACAATAGCAATATTTTTAAATAAAAGCTTTAAGTAACTGTCATGATATAAATATAGTGTCACGACAACTTATAGTGATATAATTTTGGGCTAACTTCACAAAAACTTTCGTGACAGCAGGATTTTCTGGGCTGAGAGTATAAAGTGTCACGATAGTACTATTTAGTGTTACCATCGCGTTTTTCGGGGATGAAAATTGGGCTAACTTCACATACGTGAACTTGTAAACTTTACTTTGTGAATTTGAAGAAACAATTAACAATTATTTTATAATTAACTCTTAACTCCATTTAATTATTTATTAATAATCACATTGCAATTTAATTTCCATTTATTTAATTAAATTTATCGTAATATTCTATAAAATATAAATTTGTAAACAAAACATAAATTATGCAATTTGTCAATTTCAATTATTTATAATTATAAGGATTGTACTAAAAATGCGTTCAGTGTTGAATTTATAGCATATTAATTATCTTTATTGTTCAATTTAGGCTCAATGTAAATAGGGTGAAACCAAAATAATTTAAATTGTAATTTTATAGTACAAAATGCATATTTATGGTTAATTGCAAAAAAAGAAAATTGTTATTCAACCGAAAATCAGTCGTAGTAAAGATCTCAAAGAGTTAACATCAGAAAATAAAATTCAATAAATAAAATTATAACGTTGTTAAAATCTATTTTTTTTACTTCTATTTTCCTGACATTAAAATATTTACCTAAGTTAAAATTTAAGTCGCTGGTTCTGGATAAGCCGTAGCAGAAATCAATCCAGTAAAATTCAATTTGTACATATAAACAATTTTTAGTTGCCCAATTTTTGGTTATAATACGTAAATATTAAGACAGTGTCTTCGAAAAATTTAAAGTTTGGTGTCGCGAATAAGAGATAAAGAGGAAGTATGTTGTTGTGGGATACAATTTAAATAAATAAAAGATCTAAAGCTGTATGTACAATTGTACATTTATGTCTGTTTAACGACTAACAAAAGTTAGTAAATATTTGTAATTAATTGGATGAATCATCCGCGATTCATGTAAATGCGCATTTTTTACCACATTTATTCTTTGTCATATAAAAAATAAATTTGTACAGCCGAGTTGTTACAGCTAAATAGTAATAAAATAATAACAAAATAATTCGTTTGCTTAGTAAATAATGTACACAGTTGTAAATGAAAACAAGCAACAAATTATACGCGCATAAAACGCCATTCGCCAACCATATAAATAGCAGGCGATCTTTTCAAAAAATATCAGTTTGTTCTTTGTTCACATCCAGTCATACCGAAAGAAGAATCGTTAAATTACAAAAGTAACAAAAGAGAAACAATGCTTGGAGTGAAATTGTTTTTGTGTGTTTTGTTTTTTGCGGCGCTTACCAATTTTGTGGTGCAAGGTGTATACCTGTTGTTTTGTACTTCAGGAGGTGATTTAGAATGTTCTACAAATTGCTTAGCAAATGGAATTAGTTATGGTTACTGTAATGCACGTAATATTTGCATTTGTACTTCCACGCCATTATAGATTACGGGCAATAAAATCAATTTAAATAAACATCTATAAACTATAACTGTAAAATAAACAATTATATTACAAATGTAGTATATAAAAATAATTAAACCGCAATTTTTATTTATTTTCAATTTATATATTTTTAATAAGTGTGTTCCTTATTGTGAAATTATGTTATTTTTAATTTTCGATTCAAAATCGATTTCGATGCCAACAAACATCATTTTCAGTTGAATCAATACTTATTGAACTGAAACGTTTTTCCTCGCTTTTATAAACCCAAAAATATTTCAGTGGTTGCGGCGTTGTATACGGTGAAAAATACGTGAAATCAAAAATTTTTGGAAGTCATAATTTAATTTTGTGATTTTTATGTTTTAAATGTGGAGTACTGGCTAAAAAAAAATTTTTGTAGAACACGATTTTTTTGTTGTTGTTGTTGTTGTTGTGGTAAAAGATACAGTTGGTCAAACATTTGTCAATTTGTTGAAAATGGCGGTGCATTTATGCAAATATTGTTACGCCGCCCTCGTCTGCGTAACAGCACTTCAAAGTTGTTTTGGTCTGGTGCGTATGCATAAGCTTGATTAGCGCAGTTTTAATGCTTTTTGATAAGGTTACTCCTGAATGTAGATAAGGCATATCAAATATCATATCAAATATGAATAAGCTCGTTGAGATTGCACTGTAGTGGATAAGAGCAATGTGTTTGTTTGTCCGTCCATATATCATCTTTGATGGGTGGGTCGATTATGTGGTTTATGGTGATTGGCCAGTATGATGATACGATGACCGAGAATGTTCTTTTTATTGAGAGTAATTGTTTTTTTTTTTATGATGCTGATGCGGTATTAGTGGTGTGTGATTGCAACAACGTGAGAGCCATGGAGATAATGGAGAAATTGTACGTGTGTCGGTTTGTTTTTTTTGAGAAAATTTTTTTGGTTCGTGATCGAAAAAAAAGAAAGATTGAAAGATTGGACAGTCAAGTTCGGACGTTAGTCTAATAAAGTTCTGTGAAAAAATTATACTGTAGCCTTTGGCCAGTATTGTTAAATTTTGATGATTTTTTGGAATGCTCGATAATAGTTTATCGAGACATATATGTATATTGAGTTTTTATTGAAAGTTAAATATTTTTTTTTATTTAAAACTTAAATGATTAAGTGATTTTTTTTTTGTATATCTGAAAAAAAAAACATTAAAATAAAAGCCAAGTGGCTTCGTTTTGTTGTAACCCTATTTATCGTATTGGGGATTTTTTTTTTTTTGTTGTTCATAAGTGTTAATATAATAAAGCTTATGAAATTATTAAATGATGTGAATTAAATAATAAATAAAATTGAAAAAAAACTAGCTATATATTTAAAAATAAAAATAAATAAAATGTATTATATTTTATTTCTGTTTCACCAAATCTGGTTAACTCAAAAATTTCGCTGAGTGGTTTCTTCCTTTTGGTTGAGTGAAAAAAAAAAAAACTAAATTGTGATAATTTTTTTTTTCTGATAAGATAAATAATTCCTAAACATAAAAAAAAAGGAAATAAACAAGAAAATTAACAATTACGTGAATACAGTGAAAAATCAAAAAAAATGAATAAGAAATAAATAAGCAATCAAAATTCCTCTGTTCTGAATTTTTGCTGGGTTGTGTGAAACCCTATGGGGAAAACAAATTAATACGTTGTAAAGCTTTTGGAGATTTTGTGGCAGCAGTCCGGCCATCCGGCGGGACGTAGTCCGTGTTTAAGAGGGGGATCCTGCGTCGTCATCAGTTCGAGAACAATTCAGGTACTGTGATTTTTTTGAAAACACGAGACGAAAACCTCAAGTTTTTTTTTGTTCTACCCGTTACATACGCCGCGGTAGGTTAACGTAAACTCAAAAATTTGGTTTGCTTTTAAAATCACTCTTCTGTTAATTGTTTTATTGCTTCATGTTTTTTTTGTATGAATTAGAGTTAAATCATTATTAAATTATAATTTCTTTTGTTTAACGTTTATTCGACCTTTTCTTTATTATCAGTTGAATTTAAAATTTTTTTTTTCGAAACGTTAAAGTATTATTAGGATTAATTTCTTATGTGAGCCGACCTTGATGATAGTCGATTTTCGTTTACGCAATATATCTCATATTTCATTTTATCATATAAACATTTCTCCACAGCTTTCACGGGGTGGTTGCAATCACGACCACGTTCATTACCGTTAATATTTTATAATTTTGAATCTGCATTAATTCTTGATTTTATTTTATGATTATAAATTTTTTGGTTTTGTTCTTTTCATTCATTTAATTATTTTTCTTTGGGTTAATTTACTGGTTATTCTCTTTTGATTTCCTAATTAAGATTTTTTTTTTCGTTTTGACGGGTTTTGTGGTTTCTTTCATTTTTTACATTTATTTACAAGTTCCGTTTCATCATCTGTGCCAGTCTGAAACATTGCGTCTTTTTATGTTGATATGCTTGATCCCATGATGGAGTAAAGTAACACGTAGGGGGATCGTGATGTTGGGAAGGGGCGAAGTTTCTTGTGTTGGGTCTAGTTATCCTATCGTTTCTTAATCATACCAATCTATCATAGAATCTAAAAATGTGTTTTTTCTGTAAACAAAGAAGTTGAGTCATTTCTTTATCACTTTATCTGAAATGCGGTTATTCAAGCATTTCGTCAAGTTTGGAAACCCCCACGTCAACCCTGAGTCTTAGCCGGCTACTATACCGGACCAGACCGCTGACGTTATGTCTGTTAGCGAAATCTTAGGATTTCATCACGAAATCTAAGGATTTCGTTACAATATAAAAAAAAGTATTTATCCGAAAAATATAAAATAGGGCTTATTTTAAATGTGATAGATTTTTTTTTTAATGCTGCCAATGGCTTTATTCTTAAATCTTTCTACATAAGAAACTAACAAGAAGTAATCAAATCTTAAGCTAAAATTATTACATATGTTAAGTCTTATAGATTATAGATTATAACATAAACATTCAATAAATTTACAGGTTCACAGGTTCATCAGTCCGAGTGGATCTATTATTTTTAGTCGCCTAAATCGTGGCTGTTTTAATATATCCCTGGCCAATTCGCTGGGATACGCTTCTAGTTTTGAATAATATTTAGAACTGAATTCTTTAAATGTTTCTTTAATGGTTTTAATCCCAAGGTCGTCATGTATATTACTATTTCGAATATACCACGGAGCATTAGTAATACTTCGAAGTATTTTCGCTTGAGTTCGTTGCAGGAGCTCTCTGTTTGAAGCGTCGGTGGATCCCCATAACTGAATACCATATGTCCATATGAGTTTGATTATCGCTTTGTATACAGTAAAACTTTATTGGCTAATGACAACTGAGATTTCCTTCCCATCAGCCAATACATTTTGGAAAATGTAATTTTTATTTAGTTGCGCTTTGTTTCAATATGGTTTTTCCACGTTAACCTTCTATCCAGGTGCAAACCTAAGTATTCGACCTTCGTTTGTTAAGGAATATTTTTATTGTTTAATTTCACTGGTGGGCAGGTGCGTTTGTTAAGCGTGAATGTGATATGAGTTGATTTGTTTTCATTCACTTTTATTCGCCATGTTTTTAGCCAGTCCGCGATTTTGTTTAAATGATTCTGTAACTCCTTTGTTTTGTTTCTTTTTTGTTTTATATACAAACTATTCTACGGTAAAACAACCTAATGAATAGTAACACAAAAACTCACAAAAACACGAAATATTTTAGAAAATAAAATCCTATCTTAAACACTAATTATACAAATGTATAATATAGACAAAATTGGTTGTTAAAAATCACACTTACGAATTGCAACACGGAAAATCTCTCTTGACCTCGAAAAATCGAAAAAAAGATAATATTCATTAAATATTCTAGACATAGAAGCCGTCGGTTCATTACTTCCATATTCAGTCCTGTGGCATGGGACATATAAGAATTCCCTTTGAGGCAATTTCGCGATAATTGTGTGACACCAGGATGGCCGTATCATCGGCAAATGTTGATATTGTTACTTTGTTGTTTACAGGAAAATCGGCTGTGTACAACAAGTATAATATTGGCCCTAGAACGCTGCCTTGCGGGACACCTGCATTAATATCATTTAAGCAAGTAGTTGCGCCATTTTGTTTGGCCATGTATTGCCTTTGAATAAGGTAGTTCCCCAAAATTGAGTGAAATTTCTTCGGTAGAAGAATCTTTAATTTTGTATATTAGTCCATCGTGCCAAACTTTATCAAATGCTATATCCAAGAAGGCAGCAGAACAATATTTCTTTTCTTCGATGATGATTTTGATTGCGTTTACAATTCTGTGAATTTGCTCTGTGGTACCATGTTGGTTTCGGAACCCAAATTGATGGTCTGGTATAATGCGCCGTTCTTCTAATATTGGTTTCAATTTTGGTAGTAACATTTTTTCAAAAAGCTTTGATATTGTGGGCAGCATGCTTATTGGACGATATGATGAGTTCTGCGTTTCCAGGCTTATGTATCATTGTGATCAAAGATATTTTCCATTTTTGAGGAATATAACTGGTTTGCATGATCGCGTTGAATATGAATGTTATTAGTTGTATGCAATTGTCTGGCAATTCCCTTGTCATTTTTCCAGTAATAAGATCAAGCCCTAGTGCCTTTTTCGGGCTTATAAAATTTTTAATTTTATTCTTAACTTTCTTCCAATTATACTTTATAGGTTTGTAGGATAAACCATCATCCATTTGCTGGGGTAGCAAGAAATTATTATCTTCTTCGTATGGTGCGAATACTGTTGTTAGATGATCAGCAAAAGCATTGCCTTTTTCTTCATCACTTCTCGCCGAATTTCCAGTTGGTAGTCTAATCGGTGGATTCGAATTTGTTGGCCTTTTTAAATTTTTTGTTGCATTCCACAAAGAGTAATCTGTCCTCTCGGTTGCCGAGAGATCACTTAAATAGTTCTGGACGCTCTGGTTTTCTTCTTCCCGCAAAGCAAATCTTAAGGCCTTGATAGCTCGATTTAATTTCCATTTCAATAACGGTGATTTTGTTTGCTGCCATAGCCAGCGAATTTTCCGTTTTTCCTGGATTAGTTCCTGTATATTATGTGACAGTTTTTACAATTTTCGGGAAAACCTATTTTTTTTTTTTTTAATTTTTCAATTTTTTTTATTCGCCATTTATATCTATAACACATAAACAAAAAATAAAAGGTCCTGGACAAAAAATCAATGTATGCCTCATCATGGAAAAACACTTCACTAGACAAACAATCATTAAATTAAAAATTAGCATATACTATATCATACCTAGGGATGGCAATTTGGTTGAATATATCGATATGTCGATATATCGATGTATCGAACTTGTTATTTATCGATATACAAATATATCGAACTCAATATATCGATTTATCGATATATTGAAAAAAAAAACAATTTCTAAGGATGAATGAAAAGTAAATATCAAAAACATTACACGTAGGTAATTAGTTTCTTATTTTAATTTTTATTTATTGATTTAAGGAATTTAAAAATAAGAGTTTTGAGAGACGTTTTCCCGTTAACGTGTTGCGGGCTTTAGTGGCAATAGCTCCTGCCTTTGAGAAAAGTCGCTCACACGGTACGGAAGTTGCTGGTCCATGGTACTTTTCTGCTACCTTGTACATATTTAGGTATACTGCTTTCATGTCCTGTCAAATCATTGCAGAGTCATGTCGAAGATTGGCAACCGGCATTGAGAAATATCTGAAAATTTCATCGCTATCTTGTCCTACTCTTAGGCGTTTACTGTTAACAATACGTTTATGATGTGACCAAAGATCAAATTCCTCGATGCTGGATTCTGATTCAGAGGTATCTCCACTGCTTTCATTCAGAGCGGCTAAGCTAGATATTTCTCCTCGTAAATTGTTTGTGACATATTATTACTTTGAAGTTTATCAGTAAAATGTATTAATTTAAATCTAGGATCAAGAACCTATCTACGGTTCATAAACATCTTCAACTTTGCCAAATCTCTTCTAAAACTCTGTTATCAACATTATCTAGAAGAGTTTTGGCTACTTGGTGCGATGGTAAAACTAGAAGCGATATATATCGCTCTTTCAGTACGATATATCGATATATATATCAAATGAAAAATATCGAATAAAATCCATCGATATCTCGATATCTATCTACTCCAAAAAATTAAAGGAACACTAATTTTTTTCAATTTTTTTAGTGTTTTTTAAAGAGCTGTATCTTAGTAAAACACGGTCGTACAGAGATGAAAAGAAAAGCATTTTAAAGCTTCAAATCTCTAGTTTTGAGACTTTTGAACGGAAAATGTTTGTGAGATACCGTTAACACGCAATCATAAGAAAGAGCGCGAAGAAAAAAAAATTCGATTTTTTTTTTTTTTGTAAGGTGCCATGGGCTCGGGAAATTTGTTTTAAGTTAAACCAATGCATAGGTCGGTTAGCGTGTTAATTAGGCGTATTTTAATTTAATTTAATTTAATTCTGGTCTCTCTATGTCAACTTTTTGCTGAGATATCTGACTTTGAATCAAAAAAGATCCTTTTGCCTTTGATCATCGATATCTCAGCAACCAATAACTGCACAGTAAACTTTAGGGCAGCCTTAAAAACTTCAGTAAATTTCCTACAAGACCCTTTAATGATTAGTGGAGATCAAATTTTTTTTTCACCCTCAATACTGATTTGAAAAAAGTACAAAAAAACGACTTTTTAGGTTGTCTTAATAAATCTACCGTTACTTTACCGTTATTGATGAAAAGACTAATGTTGCCAGGTCATTTTACAGTTTAATGTACTCCTAATAGCCCTGTATTATTTTCAAATTGATCCATCCAACCGTTTTTTCGGACAGATTGATCAAAGTTTTACAAAACAATTAAAGGAACTGTGAAGCCCTCTCAACTGGAAAACCAACTTACTGGCCTACTGATACAAATAAAGTACCAGATCTGATTGATTTCTTTATAATAAAGAAAATATCTGTAAATTATGTACAAGTAGATGAAAGCCACAATTTAAACTCTGATCATTCACCAATACTTTTAACGTTAAGTGAAACAATATTCAGAAGGAAAGGAACCCTTTTCTAGTAAATAATCACACTAATTGGGAATGTTTAGACTATCGCTAGAAGGAAAAATTAATTTAATGGTTCCATTAAAGACCGAGGAGCAATTAGACAAAGAAGTTCACAAATTTATAAACGATATACGGTAATCAGCTTGGGAAAATACCCCTGAAGTTAAAAAGAAAATCAAGGGAAATACTGCCCTTTGGAAATTAGGGAACTCCTAGCAGAAAAAAGAAGAGCGAGAAGAGTATGGCAACAAACAAGGGCCCCCCAAGATAAAACTAATTTAAACAACCTCACTCAACAATTAAGAAGAGAAATCAAAGAATTGAAAAATGAATCAATCAGCAACTATTTAAGAAAATTAACTAATGATAGCAGTTCTGATTATTCTCTTTGGAAAGCAACCAAAAGAATTAAAAGATCAATAAAGCAGAATCCTCTATTAAGAGTAGCAGGTGATAAATGGGCTAGGAATAATGAAGACAAAGCTCGAGAATTTGCTGAACACCTTGAAAAAATATTCCAGCCACATCAAGATGAAACATTAGAAGCCGAGATAATATCTGAACAAGCTCTACAAGAAAGTAAAGAAATCCTACCGACAACACCAAAAGAAGTCGTGTGTGAGATAAAAGCTAATATGAATATGAAAAAAGCTCCTGGCTACGATCCTATTACTGCACAAATCTTAAAAGAACTGCCAAGGAAAGCTCTGGTGAAGCTCACCAATCTTATAAATGCAGCATTTAGAATCAAATATGTACCAAGCTTGTGAAAAATTGCAGAAGTAATTATGATCCTAAAACCTAAGAAACCACCACACATAACCTCATCTTACAGGCCAATTTCGCTATTGCCAGTCATGTCCAAACTCTTTGGGAAGCTACTAGTAAAAAGGTTAAATCCGATAATCGAGAGTAAAATCTTGATCCCAAGCATTTGATAGAGTGTGGCATGAATGACTTACCCATAAATTAAGAAATGTTCTACCAATCCAATTTGCTAAACTACTGAAATCTTACTTGAAAGATAGATTCTTCAGGATTAAGTTAGATGATACTTTCTCTGAATTAAAAGAAATCAACGCAGGAGTTCCACAGGGCAGTGTACTAGGACCGGTTTAATACCTACTGTACACTTATGATTTTCCTGCATTAGAAAACAACATAGTGGCGACTTTTGCAGATGACACAGCGATCTTAGCTGTTGGCACAAGCAACGAAAAGTTAACACAAAAGCTACAATCAGCAATAACTACTACTACTACTCAAAATTTTCCTTAAAATGAGGAGTAACTATTTTCAAAACTTTAAGATCCTCATCTGATTCAGAAATGTCATATTTTTTTTGTAAATTCGAAGTTTTTATTTTTAGTTTCTCCCATCTCTCAAGAAAAAAAAATTTCTTCAACATTTAATAAACTGTTAAAGTGATAAATAAGCAAATTAGGTTCCAATAAATGTGCAAGTGCTGCTTAAATTCTATTATCTTTGGGTTTGTTAAGTTTTAATAATAATTATGTTACGTACGTTAAGTTTTTATTGATTCAACCTAAAAATTACTCTAGTACATAATACTTGTATGGGAAAGAAAGAAAAAAAACATTCAGGACCGCCATATTTAAAAAATACACAACAGAAGAGAAAAAAGTATTCTGTGTGGGGGTACCGAATTAAAAAAGGCTGAATTAGAAAAGGTCTTTTAAAATGAATTAAAAAAGGTGATTTTTGTATGAAACACCTGCGCCTTTTTTAATTCATTTTTTTTAACAAATTTTCTGAATTAAAAAAGGCGAATTTGACGAAAAACATAAAAACGAAAAAAACGTAAAATGAATTAAGAAAGGCTTTTGTTATTTCATTTTATAAACACATATCTTAATTCATTTTCAAAATGAATTAAAAAAGGCATAAATTATTTCATTTTTTAAACATAAATCGTAATTTATTTTTTAACAAAAATCAGAAATGCTTGTTTGGAAGAAAATGTACTAAATTCACTTTCTTACAAAATTAATACTAACATAATTTAAATGCGTCTCTAATAAAAAATTGTTTTATATTTACGTTTCATTGGATTTCTTTTTTCTATTGTTTTTTGTGAAATATTCGAAATCATAGAAGATTCTGGCTACACGAATTAAAACGGCTGTCTGAGAAAAGATATTTTTCTGAATTAGAAAAGGGCCTTTTTTAATTCATTTTATAAAATGAATTAAAAATGCGTTAAAAAAAATTTAAATAAAAAAGTTAACTTAATTAGGTTTTTATGTTTTCATTAATGAAAGTAAACACTGATCATGAGCGATTTTAATTCGGTTTTGAAATATGTGAAAAATTAATTAATTTGTTAACTAATTAAAAGTTAATTAATTTTTAATTGTTTGCTTAATTTTTTACATATTTTGGAAACGAATTGGAGTCGCTCATGATCAGTGCTTGTTTTCATTAATGAAGGTATGAAGGCCTGATTTGTTAACTTTTTTGTTTAATTTTTACATATTTTAAAAACGAATTAAAATCGCTCATGATCAGTGCTTATTTTCATTAAGGAATAATGAAACGTAAACCTGTACTTAAAAGCAAAAGTCGCTTAAGTGACTTGTAGCGGTTTTTTTAAATTTCACATAAATAATTAAATTTGTCTACTATTTAGATTGTATCAAATTTTGGTGAAAATCGGGTAAAAAATAAAAAAGTTATGAGGTAATACGTTTAATACTCTCAATGTATTTACATTTGATTTTAAAACTCTAACCTTCATTTTCTCAAAACTACTAAAATGCACATAAGCGACTTCTGCTTTTCAGTACACATTTATTTACTTTATTTCCTGATACTTGGTTATTCGCGTTTATAATATTATATGACTGTTATTCCCATTTTCCTTCTTTTTATTATCATCAGAGAATAAACCATATTCAACTCCGTTAGACATTTTATCCGAAAAAAACACGCATACATAATGATAATAACATAAATATAATAGATATTAGTACATTTTCACTTTTTGTTTCATTTTATAATTTACATCTTAATTCATTTCCAAAATGAATTAAAAAAGGCTTATATTATTTTCATTTTATGGGCACATATTAAAACATTATAAAAGTGAAATAAGAAATGCCTTTTTTAATTCATTTTGAGAAACTTATTTTATTTCATTTTTAGTATAGATTTTAATTCATTTTTAAAATGAATTAAAATCACTTATTTAAATTCAGAAAAATCTCATTTTTTAATTCAGCCTTTTTTAATTCATGTAGCCTTCTGTGTGTAGCGTTCGGCTAATAAAGTCAAAGTGTTTTGAAAATAAATAAAATATTTTTAAAATTATTAAAGTTCACAAAAATTATTAGTTTTATTGTTAATGAAAAAATAAAGCATTTTCTGCTTCACACATACAGTCCACTACTAATCAACGAAAACATTGGGTTGTACAAAACATTGGTCCGTACCTACGAGCCGGATTGTTCATATAATCAATTTTTAAGAAAAAAAAAAGTGAATCAACGATATTTGATTACTACGCCATTTCAATACTTTGGCAAAAATTATATTTTGTGCATCAATTTAGTGCTTATACATAATATTGTGTATCCAATCGATGCTCATCTTTATCAATTGGGGATTCACCGCATTCCAAAATTATTCAATTAATTGGAATTTTAGTATATTAATACTAAATTATAACATTGTTCAGCGATCATCATTCATCGTACATTACTGAAACAAAGTATAGTTTTATTGTGAACTAAATTTCAACAATATCAAAAATATTATCTGTGAACGGTAATACACATACAAATAAATATCAATTAGAATCGATGTTCAATTTCAACAAACTAATAACACGAAGCTAATAAATTTCACCGCTATTCCAACGGGAATAATAAATCATAATTCCAATAGGAATTTAACAGTATTATATTTTGGGTCGCCATCACGTGGAAAATCAGAGATGGGCGACGTAGATTACGTGATGTAATCTACGCGGTTGTCGACGCGTAATCTATTACGTAGATTACCTCGGGATTTTTTGCGTTTTTGGCGTCGACAACGTAGACAACGTCGACAACCTAGGAAATGATTAATTTCCTCATTTATTTAACCGGTCTAATCATATTGCTGTCTGTTAATAAATAAGTCATTGTCTAATTAACCTACTTAGGGATCAAAAAAAGGTTACATTTTGATAATAAATCACATAAATTACTCATTGGTACATGAACTGACTAAGTGACTATCATAGTTATTTTTCATTCGATTCTATACAACAATATAGAGTAAATTATGCACAATTACTAAAATACTTATATATTACATCAACAATTTGACATAATTCAAATTTGTACACTCAATTTTTAAAATAAAAATATTGGGAATAAATTTAAAATATCTATTCAGCTAGTGACATCTATCTAAAAATAGAAGAAGCAGCGGCTACTAAATATTTCGACTGCAGGCATAAAAAAGTTATCGACGTTGTCGACGAGTTATCGACGTTGTGTACGAGTTTTCTACGTTGTCGACGGTTGTCGACGCATTCGCGTAAAAATTAGTAGTCGACGCGTAGTCGCCCATCTCTGTGGAAAATATGATATATAAATTTAATATATTAAAATTAGGTAAGGTGACAGTATTATTTCAACTTTTTTAATATATTAATTCATAAATTTAAATATATATTCCAATTCGTTATTTCAAATTAAAGTTCAAATTAAACTTTACCTTTTTACATTTATTAAGAAAACATTATTTGATTTAATTTAACTTATAAATTTATGTAAACTGCGATTGTGTTTCTGAAATAAACATAGACATTACAAAGTGTAAAAATTCAATCGGTGGTATAAAAGGTCGCGTAACGTATTATCAGAATTTACTTGATTCTGATACCGCATTTTCACAGGGTGAATATAAATCGATGCTAGATCGCATCAAAGCTTTATACATAAAATTTGATGATGTTCAATCTAATTTGGAGGAGCTTGATCCTACAGAATATCAAAACACTAGCCGTGACGATTTCGAGTCTCGTTGTAGATCCGTGGAGACTCGCGTTAGAAATATATTACGTGAGATATCAGCGAACCTAGTTCCTATTCCAAACAATATCGAAACGGAAATAAAATTGGCTTCTATTAAATCGGTGTCGATACCCCTACCAGAGTTGCCATTACCCAAGTTTGATGGTTCATTTTTGTCGTGGATAGAATTTCGCGAAGTATATTTACAACGAATACATAATGATGATAGGTTAAATGTAATTTTAAAATTTACTTATTTGCGAAAATGCTTGAAAGGTGGGTCTGCTTATCAATTTATTGAGGGAATTCCCAACTCTGAACAAAATTATGGACAAGTTTGGAATTCTATTTTCAAGCATTACGAGAACGAATCACGAATCAAAACGTTACACAATTACACATGCAACTTTTGTATGATTTAAAACCTGTACGTAAAGAAAATAGTGCGGTTGAATTAAGATTATTTATTGATTCCTTTTGGAAACAATTTAATGCTCTTAAGCCACTCAAAGCTCCTGTTGAGCATTGGGATCTCTTTTTGGTATATTATGTATTAAGATTACTTGATCCAGCTTCACGCCAACAAGTCGAAAGCAAAAAACCAGTAGATAGAAATGCAACCATAGTCAGATAGAGATTATGGACATTTTAATTAATCGTGCTCGTGTGCTGGAAGCAATGGCTCCAGTTAATTCTAAGAATACAACTTCTCAACCAAATATCTGGAAGTCCCAGAAATCAACTCAATCTTTGGTATCCAGCGTCGAAAATCGTTTCGTTTGTTTGTATTGCAAAGACAATCATCCTATTATTTATAAATGTGACAAATTCATTTTATTACCGTGGAAAAAGAAAAGTCAATGGGTCTTCGACAAAAAATTATGCCCAAATTATTTTGGAACACATCACATAGCGAATTGTAGGTCCAAATTCACATGTCACAAGTGTAAAAGGAGACATCACACTTTATTGCATATCACAAGTATCGAGTCCGGTTCCCTACAAGATCGTCCGGTTCCGTCCAAGATTGAGGAATGTAAACAAAGTCAATTAATCGTAGCCCCTAATAAACCAGTACCAAGTAAATTTGTAGCATCTGCAATGACAGACAATAGTTCTAGCAATGCAGCTTCATCTAACACAACATTTAATTCAAAGAATCAAGCTAGTTCGTCGGTTCATACTAGCTATGTGAATCAGACTAGCTCATTTCATACATCTTCATCCCAGGTATTATTGTCGACAGTTGTAATTTGGGTAGAAGGTAAAAATGGGATACGAACACTATTACGTGCTCTTTTAGATTCAGGGTCACAATCAAACTTTGTGACAGAACATGCATGTCAAAAATTAAAAGCTATTAAAAACTCAATTCATCTTCCAGTTACTGGAATAAATCAAAACATAACTGAAATAAAACATGAGGTTGAGTTATCAGTGGAATCGCGTTTTCAAAAATACAAGACAAATTTAAATTTTTTAGTTTTATCCAAAATAACCCGCGATTTGCCCTTACATCCAGTGAACATTGATTTGACTAAACTTCCCAATTCGATAGAACTGGCCGATCCCAAATTCGTCATCCCTGACCGTATATAGACATACTACTTGGCGCGGAAATTTATTGTGACATATTTACGGGAGAAAAAATTACCATTTGTCAAGAATTACCACCTTTTCAAGCAACAGTTTTCGGATATGTGATTTGTGGAAAGACGAAATCTTCAATTCAGCTACCGTCGATTTCATTATTTTGTTGTAACATCGATGAGGTGCGGAAAGAAATACAAAAGTTTTATTTTATCGAAGACGTAAAGCCCAGAAACAATTTTTCAATTGAGGAAAAAGCCTGCGAAATCCATTTTGCCAGCCACGTCACCCGTGAGAAGGATAGCAGGTACAACGTCGCTCTTCCTACCAAATCTAACATCAAGAATTTAGAGAATAGTAAGCAGAATGCATTGAAACAGTTTAATCAATTAGAAAAAAGATTCTCAGCAAATCCCGAATTGAAACATCATTATTGTCAGTTTATAGACGAATACATCGCACTAAATCACATGCAAATTTCAAGAGAGCCTTGTTCTGATACCTCATGTTTTTTACCGCATCACGCAGTGATGAAACAAGCGTCGATCACTACCAAGCTTCAGGTCGTATTTAACGGATCATCAAGGTCCGCATCGGGGTTGTCATTGAATGATTGCTTAATGACAGGACCAACCATTCAACCAGATTTATTATGATTAATTATGCGTTTCCGAAAATATGTAATTGCCATCACGGCGGATATTACCAAAATGTACCGTCAAATCAATATTCATAAGGATGATCGTAAATTCCAACAAATTTGGTGGCGGAAGAATAAAAATGATCCTCTATCTATATATCAACTCAATACCGTCACTTACGGTACAGCAAGCGCTCCATTTCTGGCAATAAGGTCTTTAAAGCAACTAGCAATTGACGAACAATATAATTTTCCAACGGTATCTCAAAACTTGCTCGATGATTTCAACGTCGACGATTTTTCGTCAGGTGCAAATACTGTTGCAGAAGCAAAAGCGTTAAGGTCTAACATTACCTCGCTCCTCGCTAAGGGAGGGTTTGAGTTAACTAAATGGTCATATAACAGTAAGGAAGTCGTTCCTGATCAAAACGATGATACCGTTGGGATTTTGGGAATAAACTCCTTTTTTTAATTAGTTTGTACAGATCTCCTAATCAGACGGATTCAGAGACGAGTAGCTTCTTCGGGAACTTGTCAGACAAATGTGACGATATTCGCAATCAACATCCCGAATGCGAATTAATTATGGTCGGTGACTTTAATGCCCACCATAAACAATGGTTGAATCACAAAGATACAAATGTCGCTGGGCGCCATGCGGAATGGCTTGCCGTTTCGCAGGGCCTTACGCAGATTGTTAGTGAGTCCACATTTGAATGCCAAAATTCTAGAGGAGTTCATATTCTGGATCTCTGTCTGACATCAATCCCCCATTCCATGGAGGCCCATGTCGAAACTGGAATTGGAAATTCTGACCATAACTTAATAACCACAAAAATATCTGTCGAAACACCACTAGAATTTAGACAGCAGCCAAGGCGTCTTTGGCATTTTAACAAAGCTGATTTTGATGGTTTACGGTCATTTTTTCAACATTTCCCTTGGGAACGCCATTGCCTACATAACAACAACCTAGACGACGCCGTTTCCAGTTTTACTGACACCGTCTTACATGGAATGAATAAATTTATCCCCTCATCATTTTCCAATCCCAATCAAAATTTTAAAATATTTTCAAAAGAAGCCACCAGAGCTGCCAAACAAAATAAAGCAGCCCACAAAAAATATAAACGCAACGAAATTTCTTATGAGGAATACAAAACGATACGGAACACCTGCAAACAAACCTGTGGTAGAGAAGCAAAAAGAGCCGACAGCAAGAAAGCCAATGTGGCATCCGAGTTGAAAATCTCCGATCGCAACTTTTACCAAATGGTCGCATCGGTTGCAAATATTTCGGAAACATCTGTTTCAGCATTGAAACGTGCTGACGGCGCTTTGGTGGTGGATCCATATCTACAAGCTGACTTATTGGCGAGCATCTTCAAATCGAACTCAACATTAGTTGTCCCATATGGAATTGGACCTCCATTAATTCCATATTGTGGTTCTAAAATGAGCCCCGTCGCCATCTCGGAGGAAATTGTCTTTACTAATCTGAAGTCAATGAAGGCATGATGAACAAAATTGATCGATACATTGAATAATAGGCACAAAAGGTAATTGGAGTATAGGTCGAATACAACGTTATCTTTCGACGACAATAATTAGCCAACAAATTCAGAATATTAGCTCACATCATTCATTGCTCACAAAACTCAACATAAATTAGAAAGCTTTGTTAAAACCAAAATTAATTCCATTTTAGATACGGGTATTTATAAATTAACATGCTAGAGAACATGTCAAAGGAATCAAGGAAAAATGAATACAGAATCCAAATTCGTGCAACATATAAACCACTCGCTGCATCCTGCATAACTATGTGAATTTTTGAAACATTTAGAGGTGCTGTATAGGATGAAAAAGAGATATGTTGAATCGTGTAGAGAAATTCAATTTATGTTGAACAGCAAAATTAACACTGCTATAAATAAAATATACGAGCTGATTTCCAACGGTTAATCGACGTTAACGAAGGTTTTTGTAAATATGGAAAATATACAAATCAACAACTTAATATTTTTTGGGTATTTGTTTCAATTCAATAAGTATTCAGCTGAAGATGATGTTTGTTGGCATCGAAATCGAAATATCTATATACATACATATAAAACAAAGTCGGGTTAGTTACACCATTTATAACTCAAGAACGGCTGGACTGATTTTTATGATTTTTGATTTGTTGGATTTGTCTCCGTCCCGAATAGCAGAATAACTATTAAAACATCTGAAAAATTCACGAAAAAAAAATTTATGAAGAAAATTCATTTTCTCATATATTTTGTATGGAATGGCTTTTTTGATGATATCTCGAGAATGGATTGACTGATTTCGATGAATTTTCTTTTTTTGTTAATTTTTAATTTTCACGAAATTACGCACAACTTCTTTTTCAAAAAAATAAAAACTAAATGGTTTGTTTACAGAAAAAATACCAACCATATATGTATTATTTGTCTATAGTCATCTGTCCGCAACTGTCCACGCTTGAGAAAGCGGATTTGATATGGGTTGTTGTTGTTTCCATTAGTTTCTGGTCTAAGTGCGCCGCGATTTATCAGCATTTGTTTTCGAGTTTTCACCATTTTTCATTCAGTTTTATACGGTTATTACATTTGTGTTCGATTTAATTAATTCTTTTCAAACGAGTTGCTCTGAAATTCATCAGCGAAAAGTGATTTCAAAGAGGTGAGTTCAGTTTGATGAATTGGACATTGTGAAAGCATCAACAATCAATCTAATTGGTAATTTTGGACTGCGTGTTTGATTTTCCAGGCGGATTCGTTCGAAATTCTGTGGAATTCTATTTTCGGTCGTGATTTTCAAACGGTAAGTTGCTTTTGAAGATGTTCACTTTGTGAGGTTATCACATTTGTAATTGTGCGCGCATCGATAAGTGCTTCATTATGTAATTTTGAATTGTGTAATTAATTTTCCAGTCTTATTTACAATGCCGCGAGCCAGAAGATCTAATCTTTCACAACGAAACCGTAATGCAATTAGACTTCGGAATTTTGCGAATCAATCCACTGCAGATAAACAAGAAATCGTACGAGAAGAGCGCCGCGTTAGTATGGCCCGACTTCGTGCTTCACAAACACAAGTACAAAGAGAGGCAGTACGTCAAACGGCTCAGTTGGCAATGAGAAATCGTCGAGCTTATCGCACAGATCAACAACGTGATAATCTTCGATGCGCAAGAAGAAATGCTTCAAGTGTTGATTTGAATCGAGTAGCGTTTCAATACGATTGCACGATCGAATTGGCCCAATGGAGGTTGTGTGCGATCATTGCGGTGCATTGAAGTTCGCTGGAGAAACGCCTGGATTGTGCTGTCTCAGTGGCAAGGTGAAATTGCCATTATTGCCTCCGCCACCTGATCCATTGCATTCATTACTTCGTGGCGAAACACCAGAATCACGACATTTTCTATCCAATACTCAAAGATACAATGGATCTTTCCAAATGACTTCATTTGGAGCAAACATTATCGAAGAACGCGGATACAATTCGACATTCAAGACCATTTCTGCTTGAGAGAGTAAATTTTCATTTTTTTTTTGGTGATCATAAATCACTAATTCTGACTTCGCCTTCAACTTTACAGATCCAAGGCCAAATTCACCATCGAATTGGATCATTGCAACCGCTTGAAGACGCACAGCATAAATTCATACAAATTTACTTCATGGGCAATATGAAGGACCAACTTGATCGACGTCAAACGATCAATATGGCAATGAAAAGAGCAATTCTTCAAGATCTGCAGCAATTACTACATGAACATCATGCCTTGGTTCGGCTGTTCAAAACTGTGTTGGATCGCATGCCAAGTGATGACTACAAAGTCATAGTCAGAGCGGATAAACGACCCGCTGGAACACACGAACGCCAATTCAACGCTCCAACAATAGATGAAATCACGCACTATCAATTTGGTCGATATGTGAGCTGCAATGAGGCGATCTGGCGTATATTCTCATTCCCAATTCATGAACGTCATCCCACTGTTGTACATTTGGCGGTGCATCTGGAGAATGGACAACGAGTTTATTTCAACGCATCGAATGTTGCTCAACGTGCTGAAATACCTCCAGCGACAACATTGACCAGTTTCTTTTCGATTTGCCAAAGTGATCCGTTTGCACGAACGTTGCTCTACTCTGAAATGCCACGTTATTACACTTGCAACGCTTCATCAAAGAAATTTCAACGTCGGAAGCAAGGCGATGCAGTTCCTGATCATCCGGATGTGCGTTCTACTGATGCTCTTGGTCGCATTTACACAATTCATCCAAAGAATGACGAATGCTTCAACTTGCGGTTGTTGCTGGTGAATGTTCGTGGGCCGACATCATTTGAATCACTTCGAACTGTCGATGGTGTAGTGTGCCCAACATTTCGTGCTGCATGTCAACAGCTCAATTTGCTTGAAAACGATACTTATTGGGACATGACAATCGCTGGAGCAATTGTTTCTGCATATCCAAGTCAGATACGCACATTAGTTGCTATTATTATTTTGACATGCTTTCCATCGAATCCACGTGAACTTTGGAACAAGTACAAACAAGGATGACATGTCAGAAGACATTTTAACAATCAGTTCAAATGAATGTACCACTGTTGAACCCCCAACAGAAAGAAGTGTACGATACGTTAATGAAGGCAATTGATGATGGAAATGGTGGCTTATTTTTCCTCGATGGGCCCGGTTGAACTGGTAAGACATTCCTCATGTCATAGATTTTGGCCACTGTTCGCGCGAGATCCGAAATTGCTGTAGCAGTTGCTTCTTCTGGGATAGCAGCCACGTTGCTAGAAGGATGGCGAACGGCTCATTCAGCGTTTAAATTGCCGTTAAACCTTCAAACGACTGAAAAACCGACATGCAACATTGCGAAACACTCAGCAATAGCCAAAGTTTTGGTAGCAAGTAGAATCATCATCTGAGATGAATGCACAATGGCGCACAAACGCGCATTGGAAGCACTCAATCGAACTATACAAGATCTGCGCAATAACTCAAGATGTTTTGGAGGCGCAATGATTCTACTGTCTGGCGATTTCCGTCAAACACTACCAGTCATTCCAAGATCGACCGCTGCCGATGAAATAAACGCTTGCCTCAAATCATCGACTCTGTGGCGCTATGTGAAGAAACTTCAGCTGACGACAAACATGCGTGTTGCATTGCTAAATAATCCATCTGCCGAAGATTTCTCCAAGCAATTGCTGACTATCGGTAATGGCCGTCTTCCTGTCGACGAATCGAACGGATTGATTTCGTTTCCGCCAAATTTTTGCGATTTCGTCTCAACAAAGGACGAGCTCATCAACAAAGTATTCCCGAACATCATTGCTAACCACAAAAATCACAATTGGTTGAGTGAACGAGTAAGTAATTCTTGCTGCAAAAAACAAAGATGTGGATAACTTGAACTTCACAATTCAAAATCAGATCGTTGGTCCACTGCATTCCTTCAAATCTATCGACTGTGTAACAAACGGAGACGAAGCAACCAACTATCAGACGAATTTTTATACTCATTGGATCTGCCTGGCTTACCACCTCACAATTTACAACTGAAGATTGGATCAGTAGTTATCATGCTTCGAAATCTGAACCAACCAAAACTATGTAACGGAACGCGTTTGGTGGTGAGAATACTCATGGGCAATGTGATTCACGCGACGATACTCAAAGGAAAGTTCAAAGGTGGGGAAGTACTCATTCCGAGAATTCCGATGATCTCAACCGATATGCCATTTGAGTTTAAACGAATTCAATTTCCGATTCGTCTTGCATTCACCATCAACAGATCACAAGGCCAATCCTTGAGTGTTTGTGGGCTAAATCTAGAAAATGAATGTTTCTCTCACGGTCAATTGTATACGTAGCATGTTCACGTGTCGGCAAACCATCCGCTTTGTTTGTTCTCGCATCTGACAACAAAACGAGAAATGTCGTATGTCACAAGGTGCTTCAATGAAGGGAATCGACCCGAGTCCATCCATCCAGCATATAATTTAATAGAATGTAATGCAACAATGCTACACGAATCATTTCGATTCACTTCAATAAAGCAAATGCCTTTTTGCAACGTGAATTACATTCATTTCAAAGTAATTAAAATACATTTCATTTTGATTTTTGTACATTTATTGAATTCATTTTATCTTAATAAAAATTTGAATTTAATTCAGCTAATATCTTAACACAACATTTATTAATTTTGAGGCGGTACGAAGTTTGCCGGGTCAGCTAGTGTAATATAATTGTTTATTTTACAGTTATAGTTTATATAAATTTATTTAAATTGGTTTTAATGCCCCTAATCAATATTATGGGTTTTCATAACAAATGCAATATTTATTTGCATTACAGTAACCCCCTTTAAAATATCCACCAAGTAGGCAATATGTTTTACATGCTAAAGGTCCAAACAAACATTTCACTTGTACACCCTGCACCACAAAATTGGTCAGCGCCGCAAAAACCAAAACACACAAAAACAATTTCACTACAAGCATTGTTGATCTTTTGATTAAGAACTACTTTTGTAATTTAACGATTCTTCTTTCGGTATGACTCAATGTGAACAAACTGATATTTTTTTGGAAAGATCGCATGCTATTTATATGGTTGGCGTTGTATGCACGTGTAATTTGTTGCTTGTTTTCAATTTACAACTGTGTACATATTTACTAAGCAGACGAATTATTTTGGTATTATTTTATTACTATTTACCTGACCTGAATAATCGACATTCCTTGGCTGCACAAATTTATTTTTTGGATGACAAAGAATAAATGTGGTAACAAATTCGCATTTACATGAATCATCGCGAATTACTATTATTATTCGTTAAACAGAGGTAAATGTACAACAACATAAATCTGGTTGTAACTTATTCGCGTCACCAAACTTTCGAAATAATTTTATAAGTTCGTCAAGAAACAAAAATTTTTAAAAATTTGTTTAGCAACTTTATTTTCTAAAATTTTTCGAAGACGCATTTTGTCTTCATCCTCAGAAATCGACTATATATGTAATTTATTATAACCAAAAATTGAACAACTAAAAATTGTCTATACAAATCTCTCGTATAGGGTATCAAAAAGTACATATTATGCCGTCTTTTAACTCGCGTATCTTTTCCAAAATGTCCAATTTCCTGAAATACCTCACTTCAGCTAACAAACTCAAGTTTTCTTTTGGTATTCGATAATTTTCTTATAGCATATGATCAAAAACTATAGAAAGAATATAAAGACTTCCTATGTCATACAAAACAAATATCCACGGCTGGAAGCACAGAAATAGTTTTTTTATGTTTTACTATTTCGTTTTCTATACTATTTTTGTACCTCAGCTGCGGATATTTGTTGTCTGACATAGAAAGTCTTTCTATTCTTTCCTGTTTTTATATGATCCATTATACAGCTGAATTGTTTTGTTTTCCGTCTAAATGAGTGTTTGTGATCACCAATTATTGTACCCTAGAAAGAAACCAAGATTAAGAAATTCATAATCAATATTTAAAATATTCTTAGGTACCAGTTGCATTGTATAACGTTTACCACCTAATTACCTGAAATTTTAAGAAGTTTGATTAATATTTTCTGTTTATAATTAATAATAATTGTAATACTCATCTTTTTATGTTCTTGTTGTACACACTCCAAATTATAAACAAATTTGTCAAATGTCATAATCTGTACTTTATCACAATCAAAACAACGTAATAGATTTATATTTTTTGCGTGCGGTTACATGCAACAACTTTTAGTACAGCGTAAAATTGCTTATTATTTAGCTTAAAAACTAGTTTTACACGGCAATACAGGCTATGACAATTTTTATAAAACATTATAAAGAAAATTTAATTTTCATTACTTTTACTGAAGCCATCAAAGAAACAAGTGATTAAAATAAACAGTGTGTTAAAAAATAGTAAAATAAAGCGTTCATTATTTTAAATCTGGAGTTGTAATTTCAGCATTTTTATTTAATTCATCTGGAGTATAGTAGTAGTATAGTATTTGATGCGATACCTTTTTATTTCTCCATTTGTGGCATTATTATGTGAGGACTACTTTAAACGTTGTCAACCATTTTAGGTTCAAACCCGTTTACTTCACAGCTAGGTTAGGTATTTTTGTATCTATTGATTTTGTATTTGCCGGCCCACTTCGTAACGTAAGTCATTTGCATAAGCTATCTCATTTTAAATTAATTCGTAGCAGGTTCATAGAAATTAAATTAAACTTAAATTTAAAGTTAATTGATTGAGAGTATGATTAGTTATTTCAAAATGAAGCAATCAATTAAAAACGAACGGCCAGATGAAGTAAGGTGGTGGGAAATATATAAGGGATAACTGATAACTAATATTAATATTGACTTTAGGATGCCCGCAGGATGGAAAGCAGTTTTTGGAAAAAATGTACTAAACTAACCAAAGTGTTTGTAACCGGGTCGATCTCAATCATATACTAACAATCATATCCAATTCTTCTAAGTAAATGTAAAAAAGGTGTACGGTGGGCCCGGCGTCAACAATTCTTAGAATTACCGGGAGATCCTGCTAAGGGCTTGGTCATATATTCAACATCAATCAATCAACAATCAATAGTCAAACACAAGCACGGCTAATGTTTCCCCTAAAATGTACGATTCTCTTCGCAATCACAGTTTCGCTTTGCCTTCCAACTCAAAACGAACAAGCAAGCCGAACTAGTTTTGATTGCTGCGGTTTAAAAAAAGAATTAAAATCGACTAAATTTTTATCGTGTACAATGAATAATAGCGGCCCCAATAATAACAATTTACTGGTAAAATAGTATTAAAAAACCGTTTAAATTTGAATTATTTAAAATATACTTACTTATGATGAATTGTGAAAGTTGGGGATGGTCAGCAAAACAAACATTCACACCGAGTCGTTTTTGAGTTTGTCGAAGCATATTGCAATCAATTAATCGAAATGTTGGTCAGCGATGGAAGCCGAGACCGCGACAATGATTGAGTGTGTATAAACATTAAGGCATAAGCAAGCCATATCCGTTATGATCTTCTATTAGGCACAAAACAGGGCACTTTGATTAAACTCGACTAAATTTTTACTCTGTTCAATGAATCGTATAGTGCCCACTAATGTTCATATTCATAAAACTCTGAAGCGAACTTTACACGATCAATACAAATATCAATATCTCTTCTAAAAGTCTTGTGTTTTCACGCTTTCATTATTTTTCAACGTACACAATAATTGGAAGTGACATTAAAATGATTGCATACGTTTGAAAATACCGAAGCGGTAATTAGATAAATTTCTAATTTCTATTTAAACTCCAATTAACTTTCGTGAATACGGGCTTTAGGCTGTTATCGTAGTGGGTATAAAACCGTTTAAATTTAAATTTTTTTAAACTATGAGAGTTTTACAATTCTTATCCTATTTAGGCAGCTTTTATTAGTCAAAATGACTAAATCAAAAACCGTTCATTGGCTCTACATTTTGATTTTATGTAAAATTAAATAACTAACAGGCCCGTTCGAACATATTACACATACCGCCAGTTGCACGTTGCACCAAATTCAACGTCGAAATCCATTCAACTAAACTCAAAAGATTGACATTCGACTATGATTTCTGGGATCTCTACCGCATAAGCCTTGTATGTAAAATATCACATGAATGTTCACGATGTCAACACAAGAGAAAACTTAATAGTAAAACTTAAAGCACGTTTAGCTTGTTAACAGAAGATGTTGACAGAAAACTTAACGGATAGCCAACGAGCAGAAATAATAGAAGAGGATCCAGTAAGACACTTAGCAAGCAGATATCGAGAAACTGCTAAAGAAACAAGATTACGAAATCAACTAAGTAGAGTTACCATGCGTGAAGTTCATCAAAACAATGATGTGCGAGAAGTGAGAAGCTGAAGAAGTAGAGATGACAGTTTGGCAGGTGAGGTGTTCCATTATGATCACACAACAAATACAACCACGATGCCATTGACAAAATGGATCAAGTGTGTCATTTCTGTGGCGTCAAAAGATTTCAGAAGAGGAACACCTGGAATGTGTTGCATGAGTGGAAAAATTCTATTGGACCATTGGAAGTGGCTCCACCAAAATTATTTCAGTATATATTTCTGGCGAAACTCCAGAATCAAAACATGTTCTACAAAATATGAGAGCGTACAATGCTCGAGCAGTGAAATAGTTCAATTGAATCCATTGTGTTCGATTAAAGTAAGTTGTGATAAAATTATTCAACGAAGAAGAGAAGAATGGTAACGTATCGCAGGATCACATCGTTCTTACGATGCACTTCAATATCCGTTAATTTTTATAAGAGGAAAAGACGGATTCTATTTCAATTTGAGACTTGTGAACCCAAATACAGGTGCAGAAGCAAATATAAAAGTAACTTCGAATGAATTTTATGCGTATCGCATAATGATCGGAGACAACGAGAGATCCAATCATATTATCAATTCCCGTCATTTACTTCAAAAGTATGTATGTGTGTTGTAGTTGTATGTATGCAAAAGTAGATCCAGAAAGAATCGTATTCATACAACAGAATTAAAAGAAATTGCGTACAGAATAGTACATTCATTTGAAAGGCGTCGAAGTCCACGAAATTCAGATATACATGAGATTCATGGATGTCATCGAAAAGTATCATATTTTTTGAAATCGTTAGATGCTGGATATTCACAATCGAATGGCAGAGCTAGAGGATTACCTAAATTTGGTTACATTCAATTGAAACAGATGATTCAAAGTCCATGTGAAAGATTAAATATGAATTCACCATGTATGAGTGAATGCCATATTTAAATGAGAAGCACACAGGAGAAGATGGATATTCTAGGTATAGCTAACAATTTCCAGGAAATTGTGGTTTCACTGTCAAAATACGAATACGAGGTAACCAAGAGATAGAAGTAGATTGTTATTACTTTTTATTTTTGTAGAGCCATGTTGGCGTTTAGCCAACTCGCACTGCGATCTAAAAGATCTTTTGTACTTCCAAGCCCTGCTTAATTACCGATCCAGTCCAGCCGATACGTGATACATACTATCTGGGCTCATTGCTCTCGCTCCTAGATGTTTACTGTAGAAAGTACTTCTACTGGAAAAACAGTAGCATTGGTTCCCAAGGACTTCGAGAGGGCAGTCCCACTCCCGTATATTCCTACCCCTCCCCCGACTTCCGCATTTTAATTTTACTCTTATGAGTTGCTGGGAATGGAAAACAGCCTGTAGGTCACCCAGCTTTACTATATGAAGGCTAAATAAAATTGGAGGGCGCCTGGTATCCAGAGGCCGCGTACTTTGTTCTGGGGGTCAATTCTCATTATATGAAAAAAAGTCTTTTCATTTACATCTAGTTAACCATTTTTCACAATACTGTGGGCCGATTCTGTTTCCTGGGAAAATAAAATGAAAAGATTTCTCAATGGAAAACACCATAATTCGAAAGTGTTTTTTATGAATACATTATGATTGAATATATTTTCGTCAAAATATTCTCATATGAAAAGAATTTATTCATTGAGTATTTTGGTGGTGAGAAAATCAATAAAATGTGTATTAATGTATCGATATACCGATAAACCAAAAATTGTGTCCCAAATCGCAAAGGGTTGTGGTTGATCGCAATTAACTGATCATACTTCTACTATTTGTAGTATATGAGAGCAAGCAAACTTGGTATGTTCGATAGTTTATGAAAATATTGAAAATGGAAAGAACTTTTGTTCATTTTCCAAAATCCTAAACTATTTCAAATGTATATTTTTGAAATTTTAAAATTCACATTATTGTACGTACAATGGTTTTGGTTTCGAAATATCTCTATAAATAGCCTCAAATTTATTATTGTAAAATTCATGAATTATTAAAATCGACTTAATTCCTAAATTTCCGAAAATAGCCCTTTTCAGTCTTAATTTCCAAGTTTTATAATTCCCTAATCTTCTTTAATTCTAAATTCAAGCATCTGATTTGTACTCCTATTTTGAAAAATCTAAAAATTTTGAATATCTTATTCAATCTAGGATTTTAAAATTATGTCATATGTAGTACAAATAGTTTTTCGAAGCAACTGCACGGTGTGCGGGAAGCCGAAAAAAGTTGGTCTAAAATGCCGAATAAAACTAGCGTCATATATAAATGCAGCGTGTTCTACAGTGTCATAATCCATTAAACAGAAAATCGTACCTGATCATTTATTATAACAAAGAAATCGCGAAAAACGCGAGTTTTTGAGTTTTAGGTAATTGAAAATATCATTTCGGCGGCCAATTTAAAAAGAAAGAATTTAAAGATGATACATCTTTTAATATTTTTTTCTTAATCTATATTCCTTTATCTACAAAATGAACCCTATATCAATATTTTGCGATAACTAGTTTTTGTTTTACAACCAAAATATACTAACATACAATGCCGAAAATCAAAATACTCCGCCTACTTTGCCTGAAACAAAACTAACTCAATATGCATGGTGCATTGTGGAAACCAAACCACGTATATCAGTGCAAACAGCGAGTGAATTATTCTCAATTGATTTGAAAAATTTCGTAAAATGACGATAATGATTTACTGCTCCATATATCCGAACATTTGGAGTCAAAATTTTCACTTGTTTTAAATCCTTTGACAAAGGGATGGATTGCCGCTGCGATAGTTTCAGGCGTCGTACCATAATATTCAAACGATTTTGGGAGATTTCAATGTGATTGAAAGGCGCATTGACATTTGATAGTTGGTACATTGATACAGGTGTTTCTCCGGTTTCATTAGATTCAAATGTTGGTGGTAAATATTCTTCAGTTGGGTTTGATCTTTCCGGAACAGGAATTTCATCTGAATGCGGCAGCGATAATTGAACATATGTCGTTGCAGTGTATGTCAAAGTACCAATTTTTTTCTGTTTGTACCGAGAATTTAATTCACGCACCCATAACATTGAATTGGATCATGTACTTGTGGATCTATCCATATCATCGGGACACCAAATGACATTGCGGCTTCAGTGTTTTGCCATTTATGCATATGAAAAATGCTTGCCGTACAAATAATAGACGGCGTCCAATTTACACCACTAGTAACATTTTGTGGAAAGATAATCGATATAAATCAGCGGTTTCATCACTTAATTTGCGGCAATTGGTCATAATTTTAAATTTTCCACACACGTCCACACACTTTTCCAGAAAATCTTTGAAAATTATATTTATAAATCGTTGAAAGATCGCTGGCGCATTCTTCAATCCAAACGGCATGCAACGATATTCGAATTGCCCATGCGGTGTTACAAAAGCGGTGAACTTACGCGATCGCGGTGACACGCGTACCTGGTGAAACCCGCTTTTCAAATCCAGCAATGTAAAATATTTTTTTTCCCCTAAATATTCGACGCAGTCATCAATCAAAGGCAGCGGATAATTGTCCCTTATCGTTAATTTGTTAAGAGCGCGATAATTTACGTACATTCTGGTGCTTCCATCCTTCTTTTTAACAAGCACAATTGCTGACGCATATGGTGAATCGCTTGGCGTAATTATCCCTTCTTTGATCATATCGCAAATTTTCTTCTGAACCTCAATCTTTTCCACATAAGCTAAACGTCGTGGTGCGTGGTGAAACGGTACATCCGAAGTCAAAGGAATATCCATCTCATAGTCGAACGGTTCTATCTCAATGTCCTTTGGTGCCATATAATTCTCCTCGATTATTTCCTTGACCTCATCGTAATCAGTCGCCTCTAAACTCTTGTTTATTTCTAAGATTGGCTCATCTCTAACAATATCAACGGCAAATATTTGTGGTAAATCGAATTCAGGGCTTAGACCCTCCTCAATAAAAGAAAGACTTACGTTGTCCCCGGGATTGCTTTGCGGTGTGGCCTTTTCCATCACCGGCTTAATTGGCCTCAAAACATTCATTTGTGTAAGCTTATTCAAAATTAAATCAGGTCCACGGGGATACGTTCCATTTGGGACAACATTCTTTTTATTTAAAAGCAAAAGTTTCAATCGGTCATACATTATTGTCACCAATCGTCAGAAAGTTGCAACTTATTTGCGCTTATAAGCCTCGTATCGTTTTTTCCTTTTTTCTTCTTGTTTTTTTTCACCCAGCATAAATGCTAACAACCGAATGAATGAATGAAAAAGCATGGCGTCCTCATTTCTTTCCTTCCAATGCGTATGCGTGAATTCGCTTAGTAGTTTACAAAATATTATTTTGGTCTCCATTGGTAGCTTAACTTTAATTCTGTTGAAAAGTCGAATGTCGAAGGGCCGAAAGGGTCGAAGGGCCGAATGGGTCGAAGGGCCGAATAGGTCGAAGGGCCGAATTTTTTTGTCTTGTTTTTGAAATATAATTTTTTAAATTTCTTGTTTTAAGAAATATTTTGTAAATATACTGAATTTGATATTAGGTTAGGTTAGGTTTGGGTGGCGGTCCACCAGGACCAGGCATAGACACAAAAAGGTCCGTAGCCATACCACAAATTAAAAATTTTTCCTCCAACTCATTGAAACCACTTTGAGCTTGCTATGAAGCGCTGGATAATCCTGACGTCCTTCTCGCTGAGCTCCGCCAGGTCGCTGAAAAGGGGTGCCCCTAGAAAATTCAGTCTGTTTCGTGCTAGACGAGGACAGGTGCAAAGAAGATGAAGTACTGTCTCTTCCTCCTCTTCGTCCTCGCAACTACGACAGTAGTCATGTGAGAAGAAACCCAGTCTACTCGCATGTCTGCCTATGAGACAGTGCCCCGTAATCACTCCAACAACCACACTGATCTGACTCAAAGGAGACGAAAGGAGAGGTTTAACATGAGTTCCTCGCAGAACACCCCAGCCCCTACTCCTCTATCCCATTTTGAACCCTCAGTGAAGAAGTTCAAAACTCCTGGTTCCAAAACTGCATCCATCATCCAATCCTCTCTAGATGGGATAATAGTCCGGAACTTTCTATCAAAAGATAGTGACGGGACAGTATAGTCGGTGGTCTTGGGAAGCCCTTTGTTACAAAGTATAGATGAGTGCCCTGTGTTATTGCAGGTCCACATTAACGTGGATTTCAGTCGTATGGCAGTGCTAGCTGCCCACTGTTTTCCCATGATATCTAGAGGAGTTACAAATAGCAGAGTCTCCAGTGCCTGAGTGGATGTGCTCCTCATTGCACCACTGATCCACAGAGCGATTGTTCTCTGAACTTTTGTCAACAACTTTAGGTTGACAGTTTTGTCCAGAGCAGGCCACCAAACTGTTACCCCATACAGAAGAATGGGTCTAACTACTGCTGTGTATAGCCAAAGGACCATGTGGGGCTCCAGCCCCCAACCTTTCCCAATTGCATTTTTGCAGGAGTATAGCGCTACCGTAGCTTTCTTTACCCTTTCCATAATATTCGGTTTCCAGTTTAATTTACTGTCTAAGACGAGACCCAAGAACTTTGCTTCACCTGTAAAAGCCAAGTTGAAACCATTTAAAGTAGGAGGATCGACATGAGGAATTTTATATTTCCTAGAGAAGAGAACCAATTCGGTTTTCTGTGGGTTCACATTTAGCCCACAACCATTGGTCCATAATGAAAGAATGCCCAGAGCATTTTGAATAAGCTCGCTAAGTGTCCCGGGATATTTTTCACGAACCCCAATAGCGACGTCATCCGCATAGGCAACCACCTTGAAGCCAGTATCCTCCAGCCTCAGCAACAGATCATTTATGACCAAGTTCCAGAGAAGGGGGGACAGTACGCCACCCTGCGGCGTGCCTCTGCTTGCAAATCTTCTGGCGGAGGATTTCCCCAGAGTGGCATTTATGATTCTGCCTCTTAGCATCTGATCTATCCAGTCCTTAAGAGAATCATCCACTCCTAGATTCGAAAGTGCCCGAGTTATAGCCCCTGTTAGCACGTTGTTAAAGGCTCCCTCAATGTCCAAAAAGGTTACCATCGCGTAGTCTCCATATTCGAAAGATTTTTCAATAAAATATGTGAGAGAATGAAGAGCAGTTTCTACAGATCTCCCCTTGCAATAAGCATGTTGAGATTTGGACAGCTTTTCCGGCACAATCGTGCCTCTAATATGAGCTTCTATTTGTCTTTCCAGTATTTTAAAAAGGAAAGAAGACAAGCTGATCGGTCTAAGGTCTTTGGGACTGCAATGTGAGCGTTTTCCCGCCTTAGGTACGAAGACAACCTTCACTTCCGTCCATTTACTGGGAATGTGACATAGTTCAAGGCTGCCTCTAAAAATTACCTCTAACCAGGGAATGGTTAGATCCGTAGTTTTTTGTATATCCGCAGGGATAGTACCATCAGGTTCTGGCGACTTGTATGGTTTAAAACTGCTTATCGCCCACAGAATCTTTTTTCTGCTAATAATTTGGCCTACGAGGCTACTTGCCCTTTTACCTGCTGATATAGTAGGTGCAGATTCGGAACAACCAGGAAAGTGAGTCTCCAATAGTAGTTCCAGCGATTCCATACTATTTGTGGTCCATGCTTCATCCGGCCTTTGAACGAAGCTTGGGATGGAAGGGCTAGTAGATAGTACTTTGCGAAGCCTGGACATCTCAGAAGACTCCTGAATTTTACCACAGTATAGTCTCCAAGATCTGTTCTTTGCGCTTCTTAGCTGATATGAATTTGATATTAAGAACTATAATTTTTATTTATTTATGAAAAACAATATTAATTTTCCTGATATCAATACCAGGTTGAAATGTTGTTTGTCAAAATGGCTCATATCAAAATAGGTAATACATTTCAAGTTGAAACAATATTCAAAACAACACATGAGACAACAATATACTTTAAAATAAACAGTTTCGTTTAATTTAAGTAGACATTTTGGAAATTTTGCCTTAAACTGTAATTTGTCTTTATAATTTTGTAGTAAATTGTTAGGAGTATATTCACTATATTCACATCACTAAATCACAGAGAAATTATTTTATTCGTCCAAATAGAATTTTCCTTCACCCTAACGAATAAAAAATGGTCTGATTTTTATGACAAAATTCTTTTTTGGTTTTGGTGAAATACATGTACAAATATTTTTCCACTTGACCGCTGTCATCCCCGAAAAATATTACTGTCGCGATAGTCAAAATACACTATTCCAAGAAACAATTTTTTTAATTACTATGTGGCTCAGATTTCTTGTGATAAAGATAATAAGCGTTAGTCCCGTTAAATCACAAAATATTTGTTAGCCGGCTCAGATGCAGCATTAGATAGACGATGGTTTAATGTATTTGTTGTGAACTTTTTAGAATTTTTGTATGTCGGTGAGCTGTGATATAGTCCCTTGAAGTCAGAAAATATTTGTTGGCCGGCTCAGATGAATATAGTGTTAGATAGAGGATGGTTCAATGTATTTGTTGTGAACTTTTTAGAATTTTTGTATGTCGGTGAGCTGAGATATAGTCCGTTGAAGTCAGAAAATATTTGTTGGCCGGCTCAGATGAATATAGTGTTAGATAGAGGATGGTTCAATGTATTTGTTATGAACTTTTTAGAATTTTTGTATGTCGGTGAGCTGTGATATAGTCCGTTGAAGTCAGAAAATATTTGTCTGAGCTGAGATATAATCCCTTGAAGTCAGAAAATATTTGTTGGCCGGCTCAGATGATTACAGCATGGGATACTGGATGGTTTAATGTATTTGTTGTGAAATTTTTAGAATTTTTGTATGTCGGTGAGCTGTGATATAGTCCGTTGAAATCAGAAAATATTTGTTGGCCGGCTCAGATGAATATAGTGTTAGATAGAGGATGGTTCAATGTATTTGTTGTGAACTGTTTAGAATTTTTGTATGTCGGTGAGCTGTGATATAGTCCGTTGAAGTCAGAAAATATATGTTACGTAATATATACGATATGAGGCGCAGAGTCTCAGCGGAGATGTGCCTGATGAATGTGAGTTCCGCAGACAAGTGCCTCCCAAAGTCGCCGAGGCTAGTGTGGTGAATACGCAGTCTAGGTCAAATATATTGTATACAGAGTCCACACTGACATATGACCTATCAGATCAGGCATTCCCCCTTTATAGTGCTCTCTAGCATTGTAAATCGCCACTTTGTAAATCTAAAATTTAATTAAAATTTATGTGAAAATTAATTATTTTAATTTACAATAAATTATCTACCACAGTGTCCACAGTTTTTTTATGCACAAATTAGCACTAGAATTGATCCGATCAGACGAGGCATGAGGAGTTGTCTCGCTACAGTGATCTCAAACATTGTAAATCGCTATTTTGTAGTTTGTAACTTTAATTAAAATTTATGTGGAGATTAATTATTTTAATTTAAAATAAATTATCTGCCACAGTATTATTAAGCACAAATTAATCACCGAATTACTCCGATCTGATGAGGCATTCTCTTGATATAGTGCCCTCAATCTCTATAAATCCCTATTTTGTAGTTTGAATTTTTAATTAAAATTTATGTGATGATTAATTAATTTAATTTAAAATAAATTAATCTCCACTGATTTTTTATGCAAAAATTGACTCCATCTGATCTCCGATCGGATGGTCCATTCTCTCGCTACACTGGTTCAAGCATTTATATCGGTCGAAATCAGAGGTTCGCGGCGTGGGTTCCTTTGCCGCCAGATGACGCCATTGCAATAATATTATGCGTGACACATAAAGCCGAAGGACCAATCTAAGCAATCATATCTTTAAATTAAAGGTAATTCTTATAGTTGATGAGTAATTGCCCCCGACCAAGGGCTAAATTTCGGGTCAGTTTTCTGAACATGCGGTGTAAAACGTTATCAAGTCAAAAATTGTAAAAAGTTCACAACAAATACATTAAACCATCCACTATCTCATGCTATACTCATCTGAGCCGGCCAACAAATATTTTCTGAATTCAAGGGACTATATCACAGCTCACCGATATACAAAAATTCTAAAAAGTTCACAACAAATGCATTAAACCATCCTATATCTCATGCTATACTCATCTGAGCCGGCCAACAAATATTTTCTTACTTCAACGGACTATATCACAGCTCACCGACATACAAAAATTCTAAAAAGTTCACAACAAATACATTAAACCATCCACTATCTCATGCTGTACTCATCTGAGCCGGCCAACAAATATTTTCTGACTTGAAGGGACTATATCTCAGCTCACCGACTGTATCTCAGCTCACCGACATACAAAAATTCTAAAAAATTCACAACAAAGACATTAAACAATTATCTTATAGTTCATACCGGTTATATTGTATTTTACAGAACAGGGTAGCAAAAATTTATTTTTCTTTGTCTAAACATGATATTATGTAGCGAATTTTGTTCCAGAAAGATTGTTGAAATTTCTCTTTGAATTTAAAAATATGTCACAATAGCAATATTTTTAAATAAAAGCTTTAAGTAACTGTCATGATATAAATATAGTGTCACGACAACTTATAGTGATATAATTTTGGGCTAACTTCACAAAAACTTTCGTGACAGCAGGATTTTCTGGGCTGAGAGTATAAAGTGTCACGATAGTACTATTTAGTGTTACCATCGCGTTTTTCGGGGATGAAAATTGGGCTAACTTCACATACATCCCTTCGACCCTTTCGGCCCTTCGATATTCGGGCCATTCGGCCCTTCGACCCATTCGACATTCGGCCCTTCGACATTCGGCCTTTCGAAATTCGGCCCTTTGAAATTCGGCCCTTCGTCCTCATTCCGTATCTCAAAGGATATCAAAAATGAACCCCCGCTGAACATACGATTTTTTTCTCAGAATGAACCAAGGAATCACCCCTTAATGGATTAGCATCCCAAACCCAGACACCCTGTATATATAGTTTTTGATCATATGCTATAAGAAAATCACCGTATAACAAACGAAAACTAGAGTTTGTTTGCCGAAGTGAGGGATTACAGGAAATTGGACATTTTGGAATCGATTTTTATACAGAAAAATATAAATTAACCCGTTAATAGAGCAGATTGAACCATAAATAGTTGCCTTATAAAATGTTCATTAAATACAATATGCAACAAAAGATTTGTGTTGGAAGCTGCAATCATCTGAAATAAAAGAAAATAATAATTTAAAACAAAGAAACCTACCTTATGTAAATATATTTGTAAATACTTATCTAATGTCTTTCTGTATAATGTATCCAAATAACTTTCGTTCACACTGTAAATTGCTTTAATTAATCAGCCTAAAAGATTGTAAACTTTACTTTGTGAATTTGAAGAAACAATTAACAATTATTTTATAATTAACTCTTAACTCCATTTAATTATTTATTAATAATCACATTGCAATTTAATTTCCATTTATTTAATTAAATTTATCGTAATATTCTATAAAATATAAATTTGTAAACAAAACATAAATTATGCAATTTGTCAATTTCAATTATTTATAATTATAAGGATTGTACTAAAAATGCGTTCAGTGTTGAATTTATAGCATATTAATTATCTTTATTGTTCAATTTAGGCTCAATGTAAATAGGGTGAAACCAAAATAATTTAAATTGTAATTTTATAGTACAAAATGCATATTTATGGTTAATTGCAAAAAAAGAAAATTGTTATTCAACCGAAAATCAGTCGTAGTAAAGATCTCAAAGAGTTAACATCAGAAAATAAAATTCAATAAATAAAATTATAACGTTGTTAAAATCTATTTTTTTTACTTCTATTTTCCTGACATTAAAATATTTACCTAAGTTAAAATTTAAGTCGCTGGTTCTGGATAAGCCGTAGCAGAAATCAATCCAGTAAAATTCAATTTGTACATATAAACAATTTTTAGTTGCCCAATTTTTGGTTATAATACGTAAATATTAAGACAGTGTCTTCGAAAAATTTAAAGTTTGGTGTCGCGAATAAGAGATAAAGAGGAAGTATGTTGTTGTGGGATACAATTTAAATAAATAAAAGATCTAAAGCTGTATGTACAATTGTACATTTATGTCTGTTTAACGACTAACAAAAGTTAGTAAATATTTGTAATTAATTGGATGAATCATCCGCGATTCATGTAAATGCGCATTTTTTACCACATTTATTCTTTGTCATCTAAAAAATAAATTTGTACAGCCGAGTTGTTACAGCTAAATAGTAATAAAATAATAACAAAATAATTCGTTTGCTTAGTAAATAATGTACACAGTTGTAAATGAAAACAAGCAACAAATTATACGCGCATAAAACGCCATTCGCCAACCATATAAATAGCAGGCGATCTTTTCAAAAAATATCAGTTTGTTCTTTGTTCACATCCAGTCATACCGAAAGAAGAATCGTTAAATTACAAAAGTAACAAAAGAGAAACAATGCTTGGAGTGAAATTGTTTTTGTGTGTTTTGTTTTTTGCGGCGCTTACCAATTTTGTGGTGCAAGGTGTATACCTGTTGTTTTGTACTTCAGGAGGTGATTTAGAATGTTCTACAAATTGCTTAGCAAATGGAATTAGTTATGGTTACTGTAATGCACGTAATATTTGCATTTGTACTTCCACGCCATTATAGATTACGGGCAATAAAATCAATTTAAATAAACATCTATAAACTATAACTGTAAAATAAACAATTATATTACAAATGTAGTATATAAAAATAATTAAACCGCAATTTTTATTTATTTTCAATTTATATATTTTTAATAAGTGTGTTCCTTATTGTGAAATTTTGTTATTTTTAATTTTCGATTCAAAATCGATTTCGATGCCAACAAACATCATTTTCAGTTGAATCAATACTTATTGAACTGAAACGTTTTTCCTCGCTTTTATAAACCCAAAAATATTTCAGTGGTTGCGGCGTTGTATACGGTGAAAAATACGTGAAATCAAAAAATTTTGGAAGTCATAATTTAATTTTGTGATTTTTATGTTTTAAATGTGGAGTACTGGCTAAAAAAAAATTTTTGTAGAACACGATTTTTTTGTTGTTGTTGTTGTTGTGATAAAAGATACAGTTGGTCAAACATTTGTCAATTTGTTGAAAATGGCGGTGCATTTATGCAAATATTGTTACGCCGCCCTCGTCTGCGTAACAGCACTTCAAAGTTGTTTTGGTCTGGTGCGTATGCATAAGCTTGACTAGCGCAGTTTTAATGCTTTTTGATAAGGTTACTCCTGAATGTAGATAAGGCATATCAAATATCATATCAAATATGAATAAGCTCGTTGAGATTGCACTGTAGTGGATAAGAGCAATGTGTTTGTTTGTCCGTCCATATATCATCTTTGATGGGTGGGTCGATTATGTGGTTTATGGTGATTGGCCAGTATGATGATACGATGACCGAGAATGTTCTTTTTATTGAGAGTAATTGTTTTTTTTTTTATGATGCTGATGCGGTATTAGTGGTGTGTGATTGCAACAACGTGAGAGCCATGGAGATAATGGAGAAATTGTACGTGTGTCGGTTTGTTTTTTTTGAGAAAATTTTTTTGGTTCGTGATCGAAAAAAAAGAAAGATTGAAAGATTGGACAGTCAAGTTCGGACGTTAGTCTAATAAAGTTCTGTGAAAAAATTATACTGTAGCCTTTGGCCAGTATTGTTAAATTTTGATGATTTTTTGGAATGCTCGATAATAGTTTATCGAGACATATATGTATATTGAGTTTTTATTGAAAGTTAAATATTTTTTTTTATTTAAAACTTAAATGATTAAGTGATTTTTTTTTTGTATATCTGAAAAAAAAAACATTAAAATAAAAGCCAAGTGGCTTCGTTTTGTTGTAACCCTATTTATCGTATTGGGGATTTTTTTTTTTTTGTTGTTCATAAGTGTTAATATAATAAAGCTTATGAAATTATTAAATGATGTGAATTAAATAATAAATAAAATTGAAAAAAAACTAGCTATATATTTAAAAATAAAAATAAATAAAATGTATTATATTTTATTTCTGTTTCACCAAATCTGGTTAACTCAAAAATTTCGCTGAGTGGTTTCTTCCTTTTGGTTGAGTGAAAAAAAAAAAAAACTAAATTGTGATAATTTTTTTTTTCTGATAAGATAAATAATTCCTAAACATAAAAAAAAAGGAAATAAACAAGAAAATTAACAATTACGTGAATACAGTGAAAAATCAAAAAAAAATGAATAAGAAATAAATAAGCAATCAAAATTCCTCTGTTCTGAATTTTTGCTGGGTTGTGTGAAACCCTATGGGGAAAACAAATTAATACGTTGTAAAGCTTTTGGAGATTTTGTGGCAGCAGTCCGGCCATCCGGCGGGACGTAGTCCGTGTTTAAGAGGGGGATCCTGCGTCGTCATCAGTTCGAGAACAATTCAGGTACTGTGATTTTTTTGAAAACACGAGACGAAAACCTCAAGTTTTTTTTTGTTCTACCCGTTACATACGCCGCGGTAGGTTAACGTAAACTCAAAAATTTGGTTTGCTTTTAAAATCACTCTTCTGTTAATTGTTTTATTGCTTCATGTTTTTTTTGTATGAATTAGAGTTAAATCATTATTAAATTATAATTTCTTTTGTTTAACGTTTATTCGACCTTTTCTTTATTATCAGTTGAATTTAAAATTTTTTTTTTCGAAACGTTAAAGTATTATTAGGATTAATTTCTTATGTGAGCCGACCTTGATGATAGTCGATTTTCGTTTACGCAATATATCTCATATTTCATTTTATCATATAAACATTTCTCCACAGCTTTCACGGGGTGGTTGCAATCACGACCACGTTCATTACCGTTAATATTTTATAATTTTGAATCTGCATTAATTCTTGATTTTATTTTATGATTATAAATTTTTTGGTTTTGTTCTTTTCATTCATTTAATTATTTTTCTTTGGGTTAATTTACTGGTTATTCTCTTTTGATTTCCTAATTAAGATTTTTCTTTTCGTTTTGACGGGTTTTGTGGTTTCTTTCATTTTTTACATTTATTTACAAGTTCCGTTTCATCATCTGTGCCAGTCTGAAACATTGCGTCTTTTTATGTTGATATGCTTGATCCTATGATGGAGTAAAGTAACACGTAGGGGGATCGTGATGTTGGGAAGGGGCGAAGTTTCTTGTGTTGGGTCTAGTTATCCTATAGTTTCTTAATCATACCAATCTATCATAGAATCTAAAAATGTGTTTTTTCTGTAAACAAAGAAGTTGAGTCATTTCTTTATCACTTTATCTGAAATGCGGTTATTCAAGCATTTCGTCAAGTTTGGAAACCCCCACGTCAACCCTGAGTCTTAGCCGGCTACTATACCGGACCAGACCGCTGACGTTATGTCTGTTAGCGAAATCTTAGGATTTCATCACGAAATCTAAGGATTTCGTTACAATATAAAAAAAAGTATTTATCCGAAAAATATAAAATAGGGCTTATTTTAAATGTGATAGATTTTTTTTTTAATGCTGCCAATGGCTTTATTCTTAAATCTTTCTACATAAGAAACTAACAAGAAGTAATCAAATCTTAAGCTAAAATTATTACATATGTTAAGTCTTATAGATTATAGATTATAACATAAACATTCAATAAATTTACAGGTTCACAGGTTCATCAGTCCGAGTGGATCTATTATTTTTAGTCGCCTAAATCGTGGCTGTTTTAATATATCCCTGGCCAATTCGCTGGGATACGCTTCTAGTTTTGAATAATATTTAGAACTGAATTCTTTAAATGTTTCTTTAATGGTTTTAATCCCAAGGTCGTCATGTATATTACTATTTCGAATATACCACGGAGCATTAGTAATACTTCGAAGTATTTTCGCTTGAGTTCGTTGCAGGAGCTCTCTGTTTGAAGCGTCGGTGGATCCCCATAACTGAATACCATATGTCCATATGAGTTTGATTATCGCTTTGTATACAGTAAAACTTTATTGGCTAATGACAACTGAGATTTCCTTCCCATCAGCCAATACATTTTGGAAAATGTAATTTTTATTTAGTTGCGCTTTGTTTCAATATGGTTTTTCCACGTTAACCTTCTATCCAGGTGCAAACCTAAGTATTCGACCTTCGTTTGTTAAGGAATATTTTTATTGTTTAATTTCACTGGTGGGCAGGTGCGTTTGTTAAGCGTGAATGTGATATGAGTTGATTTGTTTTCATTCACTTTTATTCGCCATGTTTTTAGCCAGTCCGCGATTTTGTTTAAATGATTCTGTAACTCCTTTGTTTTGTTTCTTTTTTGTTTTATATACAAACTATTCTACGGTAAAACAACCTAATGAATAGTAACACAAAAACTCACAAAAACACGAAATATTTTAGAAAATAAAATCCTATCTTAAACACTAATTATACAAATGTATAATATAGACAAAATTGGTTGTTAAAAATCACACTTACGAATTGCAACACGGAAAATCTCTCTTGACCTCGAAAAATCGAAAAAAAGATAATATTCATTAAATATTCTAGACATAGAAGCCGTCGGTTCATTACTTCCATATTCAGTCCTGTGGCATGGGACATATAAGAATTCCCTTTGAGGCAATTTCGCGATAATTGTGTGACACCAGGATGGCCGTATCATCGGCAAATGTTGATATTGTTACTTTGTTGTTTACAGGAAAATCGGCTGTGTACAACAAGTATAATATTGGCCCTAGAACGCTGCCTTGCGGGACACCTGCATTAATATCATTTAAGCAAGTAGTTGCGCCATTTTGTTTGGCCTTTGAATAAGGTAGTTCCCCAAAATTGAGTGAAATTTCTTCGGTAGAAGAATCTTTAATTTTGTATATTAGTCCATCGTGCCAAACTTTATCAAATGCTATATCCAAGAAGGCAGCAGAACAATATTTCTTTTCTTCGATGATGATTTTGATTGCGTTTACAATTCTGTGAATTTGCTCTGTGGTACCATGTTGGTTTCGGAACCCAAATTGATGGTCTGGTATAATGCGCCGTTCTTCTAATATTGGTTTCAATTTTGGTAGTAACATTTTTTCAAAAAGCTTTGATATTGTGGGCAGCATGCTTATTGGACGATATGATGAGTTCTGCGTTTCCAGGCTTATGTATCATTGTGATCAAAGATATTTTCCATTTTTGAGGAATATAACTGGTTTGCATGATCGCGTTGAATATGAATGTTATTAGTTGTATGCAATTGTCTGGCAATTCCCTTGTCATTTTTCCAGTAATAAGATCAAGCCCTAGTGCCTTTTTCGGGCTTATAAAATTTTTAATTTTATTCTTAACTTTCTTCCAATTATACTTTATAGGTTTGTAGGATAAACCATCATCCATTTGCTGGGGTAGCACGAAATTATTATCTTCTTCGTGTGGTGCGAATACTGTTGTTAGATGATCAGCAAAAGCATTGCCTTTTTCTTCATCACTTCTCGCCGAATTTCCAGTTGGTAGTCTAATCGGTGGATTCGAATTTGTTGGCCTTTTTAAATTTTTTGTTGCATTCCACAAAGAGTAATCTGTCCTCTCGGCTGCCGAGAGATCACTTAAATAGTTCTGGACGCTCTGGTTTTGTTCTTCCCGCAAAGCAAATCTTAAGGCTGTAACGAATAGCTGACCTTGCTACCATCCGTTAACAGATGCCCAGTAGTCACCACCTGCAGCATTATGCCGGCAATCGCACAGTCTGGGGTGTGGGGTTGTGGTGGTGCCCTTCCTGGGTCAAAATTGCTGCCTTAGTGAAACCATACCAAAAAAAACTAACACACACTCACATTACATGCCGTTACGTTCACCTCCTGAAAATATTTAAATAATTTAAAACTTCATTATTGCACTACTACAACCACGACACACACGCCACATCATTCGAGCGGCAAATCCATACACAAACATCAAACAGATGCGACATGTGACCCGTGTGGGAAATTATCAAAGATGCACACCATGATTGTGCTATAATGCAATTTTAACCCATTGGCAGTCGTGAATAGGCGCAAGGTCTATTTGTTACATCGTGGGGAAGACCCACACCTCTGAGATGTCTCATATGCCGGGCTTAACGAGAAACAACCAAAAATTTTGTATTGTGAATTCAAATTTAAATTACTGGACTGGACGGCTAATTGAAATTGATCTAAATTGACGGTAATTGTCCACTTAAGGTGAATTTACGTGTGCATATCTTTGGCGTGATAAATGCCTAGATTTTTACCTGTATTATCCTCTAATTGGTAGGCTACAGTCCCTATTCTTGCTTTGATGACCGTAGGAACAAATTTAGGTGCTAATTTAGCCGAGAAACTATTAGTAGCGCAACTTTGCGGGAATGTCCTAAGATAGATCTTCTGACCAACAGCAAATTCACGAGACTGACCTCTTGAATTGTAAATTCGTTCATTTTTCAAATGTGCGTTGCGAAGATGTTTAAGTACTGAATCACGTACTAATTCCATACGAGAAGATTTGGCTGTTATATGGGTATCATTATCCTAGTGTAGTCTTGTGCATGCCCAATAAATTGTTGTCCAAAAACAAGATAGTATGGTGAGAATGCAGTTGAACTATGCACAACATTTCTCAGAACTGAAGCTATATCTGGTAAGAAACGATCTCACTCTACATGATTTTCACCTAGGTATGATCTAATACCAGCCAATATAGTGCGATTGGTTCTCTCTGAAGTATTGCATTGAGGTGCGTGTGCGGGAGTTTTTATATGTCTGATTCCGTATCCCGTCAATAGATTATTGAATAAGTGGGACAGGAATTGCTTTCCATTATCTGAAATAATGAGTTCAGGAACCGAATAAACGCTAAAGACTTCATTTCTTAAGAAGTCACACATCGTGGCTGATGACGCTTCTCTCATTGGTTTTAGGAGAACAAACCTAGAAAAATGGTCCAATACAATGAGAGTATAACAATTACGATTGCGAGATCGTGGATACGGGCCTAAAAAGTCGAGGTAAAGTTGCTGAAATGGTCGGATACTTTCATGGTACGCACCCATGTTTGGTCTCGTTCGATAGTTTACCGCTTTAGACATTTTGCATTGATTACAACTTCTAACATAGTTCTGAACACCTTTTGCCATTCCAGGCCAGAAAAAATATCGCTTCAATAGTTCCGTGGTTTTAGCAATGCCCATGTGTCCTCCAGTTATTTGTGTATGCGCTTTTACGAGGATCGCTGGAATTGCACGAATAGGTACAATCAATTTCCAATGTGCAAGTTCCATTTCCTCTTAGTATCTCCATCCGTGTCCTGGACAGATGAGAATTTTTCCATTTTCCACTCTTAAATTAGTTAACACATCCGGCGTATTCTCAATCTTCCTTATTCTATCCAAATACTCATCATCTGTAAAATACGGAGAATCCAAGTCGATCCACGGCATACCAGTATCTGGAGTACCGAGAGTTTCAATACAAAAAGCTTCGCTAAAAGCTCGTGATAAGGCGTCTGGTATAACATTAAGAGAACCTTTACAATGTTCAATTTTGAACTTGAACCCTTGTAATTTAAGGCCCCATCTGGCCAATCGCCCAGATAGATCAGACTGCGACATAAGCCATTGAAGGCTCGCATGATCAGTGATTATCGTGAAGGGGAGACCTTCAATGTATGGTCGAAAGTGTTTCACTCCAAGAACAGCAGCATAACACTCCAACTCAGTGGTCGAATATTTGCGTTGTGCGCCGTTTAATTTTTTTGAAAAATATGCTATCGGATGCTCTACATTATTGGGTTTCTGAAAAAGAACACCTCCAACTCCAACAGGGGAAGCATCCACTTGGAGGAAAAAAGGAAGAGAGTAATCGGGATGTATTGCAGGTGCAGAAGTGAGACGTTTCTTAAGTTCGTCGAATGATATTTGAGCTGGATCGGACCACACAATGGTTTTCTTAGACTTTAATAATTCCGTCAAAGGTGCAGCTATGGTAGAGTAATTTGGAACAAAACGCCTGTACCATCCGCTCATGCCCAAAAATCGGCGTAGCTGTTTTAAGTTGGACGGTTTCGGAATCTTTTCTCTAGCACGTACTTTTTCAGGATCGACTCGAATGCAACCCTCGCCAACGATATGTCCTAAGTATTTGATGCGCTTTAACACAAATCGGCTCTTCTCCACATTAATGGTAAGATTCGCTTGCTTTAACCAACAACCCACAAGACGCAGAAGCTCGATGTGATCCTCAAAATTACTGGATGTAATTAGCAGATCGTCGAGATATACGAATATCCGATCGTGATATTGATGGGGGATCACACGATGCATCAAACGACTCATGGTTTGCGGAGCGTTACACAACCCGAAAGGCATAACCGTGAACTGATAAAGAGGCCTACCAGCAACCGTAAACGCAGTTTTAGGTTTAGCATCACTGTCGAGTGGAATTTGCCAGAATGCATTTTTAAGATCCAAACTGGAAATATATTCGGTGTTTTCCAAACGACTCAAAATTCCCTCGATTAACGGTAGTGGATAGGCATCTCCAACAGTCACCTCGTTTACCTTTCGGGCGTCTAGGCACAAACGAATCTTTCCGTTTGATTTAGTCACCAATGTAACTGGACCAAGAACTATTGGATTCTTCTATTACACCGAGCTCAAGCATACGATCTAGCTCAGTGTATAGCAGTTTTTGAATCGCAGGTGAAATAGCGTAATGCCGCTGTTTGACAGGTCTAGCATTTTGAGTATCGATACTATGTTTTAATAGACTAGTACGGCCTAAACCTAACTTGACAGAAGATGGGAACTGATCTATGATTGCCTTTAGTCTGCACTGTTGATTTGGATTTAGATCATGAATTTCCAGTAAGTTATTAGGATCTTCTATATCGGACTCTGCCACCAGTTTCCCTACTTGTACGTCTGATATGGATATTTCATCAATATGAATTTTTACATCAAACAACTTAAAGAAATCTATGCCTAGATATAAGGTTGTGATAGATTTGGTGATAGAAATATACGCATTTGTTTGGTTTGGTTATTGAACGTAACATTAACAAATATGTAACCCAGTAATCTTTCCTTTGACCCATTCGCAGTCGTAATGAAAGATGAAAAATTATGTAACTTCACATTATTACTATTGAGGAAATTTAGACAATCTTTACCCAGCACACTAACATTTGCACCTGAGTCCAGAAGTCCTCGAATCTTTTGGTTATTTAGGTGAACTTCAAGATAAGGCGATCATCGTTAGGTATATTTTGTGAAATTATTGAACTACAAACAGAATGACGAAGCTTTCTACGAGTCTGGAAAAATGTGTACGATCGGTGGAATTTAGGTTTCGTCTTAGAATTAGGTTTCGTGTCATTTGCGTGACAAACTTTTGACTTTATTGATTCCGACGGAGAATTCGGTACATTCCGAATCTGTATTTGAGGCAGATTCCGTTGTGTTTGGTTTCGTATTCGGGAGTGGTTGAGACTGAAGAATTGGTTCCCGAATAGACAAATTCTTCCGTTGCGTGTTTCCCTGATGTGCAGTTTTATTACTACAACGCGGACATTCCACAAATGAGATATCTTCAAATCCGCAAAGGGTGCAGAACAAATTACGTTCTTTGCTACGACAATATTTGTAAATGTGTCCGTTACAATTGCAGTTCCAACATTTTAACAAGGGACGTTCTGATCGTGTTCCGCCTGGTTTATGATCGAAACGTGAACTCTCGCTACGATTATTAAATGCGTGAAAAGCATTTATGTCAGGACGTGAACTGTCTGGGTGAATATCTCCTTCTGATGTATCCATTAACGAATAGGTCTCACCGCCCAATGCTTAAACTGGCGATGGTAAACTTCCTGTACGTTAAATCTAACTGTTGGTTTATTCGTAAATATGGGAGTATTGATACCAACCCTGACCCATATAGCTTCTAAGTTGTTACACTCAAAAGCGAGTTGCCTGATGGTTAGAATGTCTCGGTTTGCTAGCAATATTTGTAACTGAGGGTCCATGTTATCCTTTAAAGTTGCCAGGATTTCTGAATCCGGAATTGGCGATTTAGCTTGGAGTGATATTTTGACGACAGCTTCGTGAAATTCACCGAATTTTTCTTTAGGCTTCTGTCTTCTGCTGTCTATAGCTCGTTTTATATCTCGATCTGAGCGGAATAGGTTAAATCGCTCAATCAGATCCTGTGTTATCTGATTCCAAGAAAGATGATGAAATTGATGACGCTCGATGGACGTTCAGTACCATTCGGAAGCGGTACCACTCAGAATATTACCGTGCCAAGTATTCCAGTCTAAACAAAAATCTGTCGACTGGTAAATCAAGCATAGTGCCACTAAACTTCAAATTTCAGAAATTTATTATTCGCGAAACTGATGTTTCGTCTGGTCTACCGAAATGGGAATTATCTAATTGGAACGGTCAAGCCTGAGATGACTGGACTATTGGAGTATTAGAAATCTGAGAAATGGGTTCTGGACGAAGTTGGTAACGTGTCTGGAAATTTTGAGATGCCGGAATATTTTGGTTAATTTCATAAATTGAAGTAGACGGTATCTGAGATTGATATGATTAGTTGTAGGTTGAATTCTATTTGGAAATGTCTGATTAGAGGGTAACGGTCTGGAATTATTACTTCCTGATGCTAATGCGGTAGTTATGTTTTTCACTGGTGGAGCTGACCAATTATCAAAGGGATTGTAAATATTCTCCATGTATGGTGGTCGTGATAACGCATAAGTAAATTCCTTACTTTCGGATTTCGATTCGTTTGAAGGTTGCAAAGTATTCCCCTGGACATTCATTTGTACGGATCGCTGTTTTAATGAATCCAATTCGAACAAATCAAATGTCGCGGAATTACTTTCCACTATGGCTTGTTGATTTGGATTTAAATCTGATCCTGAGATGCAAGACTCAAACGACATAAGATGGTCGATACTTTCTTGAGGTCTATTGACTGCCACAATTTTTGTATTTGTGCTTTTTGAATAATTTGGTGAATTATCATTGTTAATATCAATGGTATCAATTTTTGTAGTGGATGACATAACTTCATTCCCTACACTACCTTTAATAATTCAATTACCGCACAACATTTAGCTATTAAATCAGAAATTGATTGGGTTAAATTTTCAATGTTTAAATTCTGAAGTCGTTGGAGGATTTAATTAATAAATACAAAAAAAATAAATGAAGTGTCAATTTCGATATATCACAAGCAATGCGACCAGTTCGAACTAGGATATACCTTTGATATCGAAATTCACTGATACAGATAAAGGAATTCACAGCACACTCCGCACATTACGTGTCAAACAATAGTCCAACCCGCAATGGATAATGCTGTAGCCTCTTTATCTTAAAAAAATATGTTACCAAAAAGTTGACGAAACTTCCACAATCACTGTGTCATCACCAAATTCAAACTCGTGTAATGCATCCACGTGATGGTGCAAATTACGAATAACTGAATAAAATTTTGAAAATTAATAAGATTTAATAAAATTGAACTTCTAATAAAAAAATAATTAATATTGACCGAAGACTAATTCGAGAAGCAACGTGCTTCGATATAATCGCGAAGATTCACTGTAACTTTAAACAAAAACGTTTACATTCATAAACTGAAAGAAAACAAGTTAACTGTACAATTGAAGATGCTTCACAAACAACGTTTAATTCAATAAAGGTCAACGACCTTGATACCAACGCGATGAAGCACATGGAAAAAAAATGTAATTTAACAAACTGAAAAAAAATTAGTATACGATACCGAGATTTTATTAGGTTTGCCGTTGTTGTTTGGGCGCCACTGTAACGAATAGCCGACCTTGCGACCATCCGTTAACAGATGCCCAGTAGTCACCACCTGCAGCATTATGCCGGCAATCGCACAGTCGGGGGTGTGGGGTTGTGGTGGTGCCCTTCCTGGGTCAAAATTGCTGCCTTAGTGAAATCATACCAAAAAAACTAACACACACTCACATTACATGCCGTTACGTTCACCTCCTGAAAAATAATTAAATAATTTAAAACTTCATTATTGCACTACTACAACCACGACATACACGCCACATCATTCGAGCGGCAAATCCACACACAAACATCAAACAGATGCGACATCTGACCCATGCACATTGAATTGCCTAATCGTTATCGCCGCCTCAAACCAAAGGGGAAATTATCAAAGATGCACACCATGATTGTGCTATAATGCAATTTTAACCCATTGGCAGTCGTGAATAGGCACAATGTCTATTCGTTACAACGCCTTGATAGCTCGATTTAATTTCCATTTCAATAACGGTGATTTTGTTTGCTGCCATAGCCGGCAAATTTTCCGTTTTTCCTGGATTAGTTCCTGTATATTATGTGACAGTTTATTAACTTTTTAAGAACTACTTATGACAGGTGTAGCCTTTTCAGCTGATAATGCCATGACGTCTTTTAAATTTTCGGCCGCCGCATCAATGTCAGCTGGTGTGGTCAGAGAAATATTATGTAGGCAATTTTGTTCGCCTAGCCTTCTATATTGATCTTAATTAGTTTGCTTGTTTGCAAGACGGTTGGGTATTTCGTTCCTTAAGACATCGGTACTCACTGTTACTATTACCGGTGAGTGATCAGAAGACAGATCATAACAATCGGTGGCCTTAGCATATGTACGTGGAATGCCCTTAATTACACAAAAGTCGATTAAATCAGGAATTTTCTTTTTATCCGTGGGCCAGTACCTAAGTTGGATTACCGGCAGATAAATAATCCAGGGACTGTTCCTCTATAGCTTGATAAAGTTGTTTGCCTTTCGGCGATGTTAATCTGGAACCCCAATGAGTATGTTTGGCGTTGTAATCACCAACCGCAAGAAATTTATTACCCAGCTGGCTGAAATAATCAAAGAACTGGAGTTTTTTTTAAAGATGATGGAATAAGGATTAAGAAAATATTTTAAAAATATTACCATCCTTCAGTTTCTCAATTTTCAAAATGGCCACCAAAATGTGTTTTCACAATTTTCGGGAAAACCTATTTTTTTTTTAATTTTTCAATTTTTTTTATTCGCCATTTAAATCTATAACACATAAACAAAAAAAAAAAGGTCCTTGACAAAAAATCGATGTATGCCTCATCATGGAAAAACACTTCACTAGACAAACAATCAATAAATTTAAAAATTAGCATATACTATCATATATCATACCATTTATCCGGAAAACACTGCTAAAGGCGGTATTGCTGTTATAATCAGAAATAGTAATCATAACTATGGAGAATTCAAATATGAAACAGAAGAAATACAAGCAACTGCTGTTAATGTCAAAACCAAACATGGTTCTATTTGTATTGCTGGTGTTTACTACGCAAGAAAAGCATTATCTCGACTTCCTCAGTAAATTAGGAAAACGGTTTGTACTTGGAGGAAACTTTAGATTAACAACAACTAAGAATAAAGAACTCCTAAAAGCTATTAGGAAATGCAGTTGTGAAGCCCTCTCAACTGGGAAACCAACCTACTGCCCTACTGATCCAAATAAGGTACAAGATCTGATTGCTTTCTTTATAATAATGAACATATCTGTAAATTATGTACAAATAGATGAAAGCCACAACTTAAAATCTGATCATTCACCGATACTTTTAACGTTAAGTAAAACAATATTCAGAAAGAAAGGAACCATTTCTAGTAAATAATCACACTAATAGGGAATGGTTTACACTATCGCTAGAAGAAAAAAATAACTTAATGGTTCCCTTAAAGACCGAGGAGCAATTAGACAAAGAAGTTCACAAATTTATAAGTGATATACAGCAATCAGCTTGGAAAAATACCCCTGAAGTTAAAAAGAAAATCAAGGGAAACAACTACTCTTTGGAAATTAGGGAACCCATAGCAGAAAAAAGAAGAGCGAGAAGAGTATGGCAACAAATAACGGCCCCCCAAGATAAAACTAATTTGAACAATCTCACTCAACAATTAAGAAGAGATATCAAAGGATTGAAAAATGAATCAATCAGTAACTATTTAAGAAAATTAACTAATGATAGCAGTACTGATTATTGTTTTTGGTAAGCAACCAAAAGAATTAAAAGACCAATAATACAGAACCCTCCAATAAGAGTAACAGGTGAGAAATGGGCTAGGAATAATGAAGACAAAGCTCGAGACTTTGCTGAACACCTTGAAAAAATATTCCAGCCACATCAAGATGACACATTAGAAGCCGAGATAATATCTGACCAAGCTGTACAAAAAAGTAAAGAAATCCTACCGACAACACCAAAAGAAGTCGTGTGAGTTACATGTCAAGAACCTGTACACTATGATAAGAAAAATGCACATGATACAATTCCATTCTAATTAAATATCATGTTCTGAAAATGTTCACATAGAAAATGCAAAGTATTAAAAAATATAAATATAGATCGGAAAACGATATAAAATTTCGAAATATGTCATAAACGTGATTTTTAAGTAAAATTAAATATATTAAAATTTTTATGCTGATTAATAAAAAATGAAAACATGTAAAAGTAAATTAATAAATTGTTAATTGTTGTGTTGACTCTAAAGAGATCACACCTAAGCGTTTCAAAACAATAAAAACTGACTCTAAAGGGGTCAGTCAAATTAATAAATAAAAATCTATCTCTTAAGAGAATAGTGTAATAACATTTTGTAATTAATTAAATTAAATAATAAAGTACAAAATAAAAGTTTTTTTTCTTTTTAAAAAGATTCAAGAACAAAAGTTGTGTGAGCAGGCTTACCAACAGTATACATTTGACCCGTAGATTCTGGGGTTTGAATTACTTTTCTGGGGTCAGGGGTTTGGTTGTGATTTTCTGGGGTTAAATCAAAAACCCATAAAACATTTATTTTTTGTGTAAATAACTTTTTTAGCCTTCACAACAAAATATGATAACTGGTACGTGCATCAAAGGTTTTCTAAATGGGAAATTAAAAGTGTCTCTGTGTCTGTTACAAAAAAAAATCGAATACGTTTTACGAGAAATGGATGTTAAGCTACCTACCACCAAATTTACCATCAAAATTATTTCCCACGGGGAAATATTTCTCTGTATAGGTGCACGAACTCTGTTTCTCTAAAAATGTTTGATATTCTATTACATTAAATTTGTACACTGTCTCTTTATTGTTTTTATTTATCGTCGAGAGACCGATGTGAAGCTAGCACGAAAAGTTAGCACGAAAAATTTCAAAATGTACGCACGGCAATACTTTTAATCAAAGACTTAAACCAGTTTTTTTTTGTATGGATAGTTCTAAAAACAGCCTTGCGGGATTTAATAATAAAAAAATATAAAATTTCTTATCGTAATAAACTAATAACCAAAATTTAAAAGATTTTCCCAAAAAAAAAATATCTTAAGTACAGCGCTAAGTCCAGTGAAAAACAAACAGAAAAACTGCTATTAGTTTTTCCGATATAATTCCAAAATTATTGCATTATTTTGTTCATTATTTTATTTTTATGCTTCTTGACCAAATGTACCATACTGTAGTACAATAGTATTTTCAATTTAAAATATTTAATTAACTGATAAAATTAAAATTTGATTGTTTCCTTTCGAAAAAATTATTTAGTACAGAAAAAATTCAATTTTTATTTTCTCAGCCAATTAAGTATTTTTTTAAATTTTTAAATTGGAAATAGTATTCTATGGTATGTTCAATCAATAACCAAAAGATTTTAAATGAAATATAGGAATAATTTTAGGATTATAAAGAAGCAATTTCATGCAGTTTTCATTTTTATTTTTCAGTGCATTTTGCTTTTAACTTGTTAGCAATAAATAGTTTGGTCTAAAAACAAAACAAGAAAAATGGTTTAAGTATTGGGTAGAGTTAGCACGTTTTATGTTAATTCGTCCCTTTAGTAATGAAACAGCGTATAAGAAAAATAGTGGTTTTAAAATAATTCGAAATTAAATGTTTATTGAAAAAACTTTTTGAAATAAAATCTTTTATTTTATAGAAAATTTAATTTTCTATGAAATAAAAGATTTTATTTTAAAATTTTTTTTCAAAAAACATTTAAATGCGAATTATTTTAAAACTACTATTTTTCTTATACGCTGTTTCATTACTAGAGGGACGAATTGTATGTTAGAATAACATTTCTAAATGAATGCATTTCGATTTCAGTTTTACAAAAGTGAAATTAGCTAAATAATTGTTTTGTGTTTATAACATTTGAGTACAACGGTTCACGCTGCACTCTTCCTCACATTTGTCGGACATGAATTTAATTTTTAATTAAAGTATAAGCAATAACGAGCTACTTTAGAGAAATTTGTAAATATTGTATGGTTAGGAAGGGAGTACTAACGGTTCGTGCTGGACTCTTCCTCACATTTGTCGGACATGAATTTAATTTTTAATTAAAGTAGAATCAATAACGAGCTACTTGAGAGAAATTTGTAAATATTGTATGGTTAGGAAGGGAGTACTAACGGTTCGTGCTGCACTCTTCCTCACATTTGTCGGACATGAATTTAATTTTTAATTAAAATAGAAGCAATAACGAGCTACTTGAGAGAAATTTGTAAATATTGTATGGTTAGGAAGGGAGTACTAACAGTTCGTGCTGGACCCTTCCTCACATTTGTCGGACATGAATTTAATTTTTAATTAAAGTAGAATCAATAACGAGCTACTTGAGAGAAATTTGTAAATATTGTATGGTTAGGAAGGGAGTACTAACGGTTCGTGCTGCACTCTTCCTCACATTTGTCGGACATGAATTTAATTTTTAATTAAAGTAGAATCAATACTACTTCAGCTACTTGAGAGAAATTTGTAAATATTGTATGGTTAGGAAGGGAGTACTAACGGTTCGTGCTGCACTCTTCCTCACATTTGTCGGACATGAATTTAATTTTTAATTAAAATAGAAGCAATAACGAGCTACTTGAGAGAAATTTGTAAATATTGTATGGTTAGGAAGGGAGTACTAACAGTTCGTGCTGGACCCTTCCTCACATTTGTCGGACATGAATTTAATTTTTAATTAAAGTAGAATCAATAACGAGCTACTTGAGAGAAATTTGTAAATATTGTATGGTTAGGAAGGGAGTACTAACGGTTCGTGCTGCACTCTTCCTCACATTTGTCGGACATGAATTTAATTTTTAATTAAAGTAGAATCTATAAAGAGCTACTTGAGAGAAATTTGTAAATATTGTATGGTTAGGAAGGGAGTACTAATGGTTCTTGCTGGACCCTTCCACACATTTGTCGGACATGAATTTAATTTTTAATTAAAGTAGAATCAATAGCGAGCTACTTGAGAGAAATTTGTAAATATTGTATGGTTAGGAAGGGAGTACTAATAGTTCGTGCTGGACCCTTCCTCACATTTGTCGGACATGAATTTAATTTTTAATTAAAGTAGAATCTATAAAGAGCTACTTGAGAGAAATTTGTAAATATTGTATGGTTAGGAAGGGAGTACTAATGGTTCTTGCTGGACCCTTCCACACATTTGTCGGACATGAATTTAATTTTTAATTAAAGTAGAATCAATAGCGAGCTACTTGAGAGAAATTTGTAGGGAGTGCTAATAGTTCGGCTGGACCCTTCCTCACATTTGTCGGACAAGAATTTAATTTTTAATTAAAGTAGAATCTATAACGAGCTACTTGAGAGAAATTTGTAAATATTGTATGGTTAGGAAGGGAGTACTAATAGTTCGTGCTGGACCCTTCCTCACATTTGTCGGACATGAATTTAATTTTTGATTAAAGTAGAATCAATAACGAGCTACTTGAGAAAAATTCTACTTTAATTAAAAATTAAATTAAATTAATAAATTAAATAAATTAAATTCATGTCCGACAAATGTGAGGAAGGGTCCAGCACGAACTATTAGTACTCCCTTCCTAACCATACAATATTTACAAATTTCTAGCACGTAAAGCTAGCTTCACAGACATGTCGAGAGAGGTTGGTATTCAAAGTCGAAAGTCGTCCAATAAAGAGTTTTTTAATTTAAAAAATAAAATTAAATAAATAATATTAAGGTAGTAGTAAGCTTTATATAAAAAGAATTAAATAAATAAATGTTTAATATATTTCACCAAGGTATGTATTTTGTATTTGTGTTTAAAAAAAAAATTTCAGTTTTAAATAACGGTAAATGGTAATCGACTTTCGTTTGAATTCAACTCAACTTCTTTTAGTTTGGTTTGTGCCGCCAGAATTTCTATCGCAGTATTTTTTATTCAACCATTTTTATTGCTATTTAAATATGATAGCGGTTGTAAAATCGACAATTGGCGAAAATTTGTTTACATTCTTTTAATTGACAATGAAAATTAATATTTTTTGTTTGCTTATAATTTTATTTACATCCAGATTCCCGAAACCCATTAGTGTGAGTAGTGTTCATAATGGAAATTGCATATGATTCAGATTCTGGATCACATGAGCTGCAACAAGAGTCTTTACAAAAATCAAAGAAGAAACCCTATTTTAATAAATTTAAAGACGAGTGGTTAAAAAAACCTAAATACAATTGGTTAATAAAGGAAAATGAGTTTACCGGAAAATGTCAGCCTTGTGGACGTGGTGTGAAATTTGTTGTCAAACATGATGGTGAAAAATCAATAAAGACACACGAAAGAAGCCTAAAGCACAAACAAATTATTATTGCTCAAAATAATAGTCGGTTACTGACAAATTTTGTTTCAAAATCTTCAAATATTAATAATTTGAAAGCCACAATTGTTGAATTATCGTCAGTTTATCATGCATTAAGACATCAACATAGTTATAATAGTACTGATTGTGGAATCAAACTGAACTGCAAATTATTTAATGATTCGAGTGTATCTTTACAAGTTCATTGTGGCCGTACGAAAGCTAGTAGTTTAGTAGGAAATGTCCTCGGTCCAAAATCGATTGAGTTGATTTTGAAGGAAGTTTCAAATCAAAAAAATCCTGGTTTCTTCTCTATTTCATCTGATGCCTTCAATAATATCAAATTATTCCCTTTTATTATAATTTATTTTATTCCAGAAGAGGGAATTAAATATAAAATTTTAGATTTTTATTCTTCTGATTATGAAGACTCGAGTACAATTTCCGATGACATTATAGACTGCCTCAAAAGAACAAACCTAAAAATCGAAAATGTTTCATCATTTGTTGCTGACAATGCCCCGGTTAATTATGGCGTATCAAATTCGGTGTATCAAAAATTGTGGCAAAAAAATTCATTTATTATAAAGGCAAATTGTAATTGCCACGTGATACATAATGCAGCCAAACATGCATGCAAAAAGTCCAGTACAACCAGCGTAAGGGAAATAAAAGAATGTTTCAACTTCTTTAATCTAGAATATTTAGTTATGTTAAAAAATATACCTACTAGGTGGATAAGCTTGTCTAAGGCAGTAGATAGAGTTTTAGCTTGTTGGCCTGCAATTAAACAATATTTTTTGAAGCAAGGCGAGGAGAACTGTGATAAAGTCATTTGGAAATTTATACAATCTCAACAATATGAAATGGAAGGCGATATGACCTCAATAACAATTCCGGAGATGTATTTATTTCACACTTTTTAATTTTCATGTGTCGTTCTGTTTTAATACTGCAAGGGGAATCTGTTACGGCCACAGAGTTACACGGAATAATGACTTCTTTAAGGGAACAACTCGAATGCAGAATTCGCGATACATTTTTTGGCAGCAAAGTGAAAATGACTTTATTAAACCTTAACTCTAGACAGCAAAATAAATTCATTGGACCTGCATTAGATGCATATACACGGGCTCTAAATTATATTTTGAAATATTATGATTTTGAAAACAACCAATTTAAAACCCTTTCAGCTCTTAACCCAGCCACGACCATTGTTCTATATATGGTACACCAAGTTTGTTTTTTTTTCCTTCGAAAACTAAAATATCTGAGAACTTTTACTCTCTTGTTATATTTGATTTATTATGTTCTCAATTTAAAAAAAAATACGAGAAAAAAAAATTTATTGCGCAAGATATTTAGTTGGGCATTAAAATTTGACACGTGCAGATCAACAAATCATGAGTTATAAAAGGTAATAATTTTCGCATATTACAGTTAATTTTTTAAATGTTTTTTTGCGAAATTACAAAATAGACTAATTACGGAATAGTACTGTTTAAAATAAAAAAGTGTCTTAAAAAGTTTTTTATAGTTTTTTATAACCTAACTTTTAGTGTTCCATTATTGGGACATTAGACGAGTGTACTTTTTTTTCGATTAATTTTCTTTCTATATTTTTACTATTTACTTTCTATTATGTTTACATTTTTCTATTATTATTCGTAGGCCATTAACACTAAATGAAATTATTGGTATTCTGGAAGAAGATTCAGAAGAAGAAAACAACGATCCAGTGGATATTGTTATTTTTCTTCCGACTTTAATCAATAATTGTTGGACTGATAGTGATGAGGATTCAGGGGACGAAAACGACGTCAATTTAGATAATTTGCCGGGCTCATTGTTAAATACTCAGGCTGAAATGCATAGTAGACGCGATGAATCCGATTGGTCCGAATCTGATGATATACCGTTATCCAATTTGAAACCGAAGGCCCAAGAATCACCTAAATCAAAGAAAAAAAGACGGAATAATTATACATTGAAAAAATTAGACTTACCACCGAAAAGTGATAGTTTTAGATATAGTGCTGCTCACGAAAATTTGTCGCCTCTTGAAATATTCAATCTGGTTTTTAATGATGAGCTTTATAACCAAATATTAGATAATACCAATAAATACATAAATTCCAAAAATATGCCAGCTAATGTCAGCCTAGATGAAATAAAAGCGTTTTTCGAAATTCTAGTTTTGAGTGAGTATAATAACCTCCCTCGGCGATACTTGTATTGGGATACAGTGGGTGATGTAACAGATTCTCATTTTTAATGAGTAATTTACACGTATGTGATAACTCAAATTTAGACCCAGATGATAAATTTGCTAAAGTTCGTCCACTATTTAACCACCTAAACAGAAAATTTTTAGAGCATGCCCCTGTGGAGGAATCTTATAGCATCGATGAAGCAATGGTCCCATATTATGGAAGGCATGGCGCGAAACAATTTATTAGAGGAAAACCAATTAGATGGGGTTATAAATTATGGGTCGGAGCGACGACTTCAGGATACGTAGTTTGGTTCGACCCTTATCAAGGAGCGGATAAACAAAATACTGGATACAAAGATATGAATTTGGGTACAAAAATTGTATTGCAATTTTGTGACGCATTACAATCCTGAAATCTAAATACATATTGGCTATTCACTATATTTCGACAATTTTTTCTCCAGCATCGAGTTATTTGAAGAACTCAATAAGAGAAATTTGAACGGAACAGGAACATTCAGAGAAAATCGTTTATTCAAATGCCCTCTTCGTGATATTAAAAATTTTAAAAAGAGCGATCGCGGATCTTTCGAATACAGTTTCTGTATAGAAGAAAACCTAGTGGTCTGCAAATGGAATGACAACAGTGTGGTAACAATTGGATCAAATTCCATTCCAGTTTACCCAACAAATATGGTTAAAAGGTATTCCAGTAACTCATACAAAAGTATAATAAAGGAATGGGTGGTGTTGATCGGTCCGATCAAAACATGAGCTTATACCGAACTTCGATTAGGGGAAAAAAGTGGTACTTTCCTTTAATTGCTCACAGCGTTGATATGGCGGTGGCAAATGCTTGGCAATTACATCGGAAAATGGGCGGAAAATTAAATATTTTAACTTTTCGTCGAATGATAGCCATTCCCATTTTGAAGCAACATCAAAAGTGTAATTCTTTAGGTAAGAGGCGACACTCGATCATTGAAAGTAATGATTCCAGATATGACAGGTATGATCATTGGATTCACCCTCAATCGTCCAGAACAAGATGTCGATTGGGCCATAAGCAAGCATCCAGGAAATGTTCGAAGTGTAATGTTACCTTACATCTTGAATGCTTCCAAAAATGGCATACTAAAGAATAAATTAGCAATAGAAAATATTTACAAGTTCCTGAACTGAACTAATTTTATTTTAATCTTGGTAATGTCTGGGTTAATTTAAAAAATGGAGATCTCAATTTTCAGTCCGTTTTGAACGTTGCTGATTTATTAAATATAAGCATTGACGATGATCTGATCTATGACGAAATAATAACGATTAATAAACTTCGGCAAAATTTTGAGAATATTGATTCGTATACAACCGAACATATATGGGTCAATATTTTGAAATCAACCGACAATATTACCCAAATTAAAATTATAGTTACAGTACAGCAATGCCTTTGTGGAGCGGGTTTTTTCGTTAATGGGATCAACATGGAGGGATGATCGCAACAAAATGAGAATAGAACTGGTAAAAGCCGAGCTACGTATTAGGATAAATTTTGATTTTAAATTATTTAAAGGCGCCTGAGCAAAAAAATTGTTGGAATCACCACAAAACCAAAGAAAATATAATTTCCTTAAAAATTCCTAATTAATAAATTCTATTTATTTTGTAATTAATAAATTATTTTAATTTAATTTTTATTTTCTTATCTGAAATTATACATAACATATGTTGTGTGTGTGTGTGTATATATGTATGTATCAGAATGAAGTATGCATGTATTTTGAGTAATAAAATATATTTGAATTTAAAAAAATTAAATTTTAAGATGTTTATTTTAAATTTTTTTTCTGGGGTTTACAAAAAAGATCTACGGGTCTGATCACTTCAAGAGTTGGCAACCCTCTGTGTGAGATAAAAGCTAACATGAATATGAAAAAAGCTCCTGGCTACGATCTTATTAATGCACAAATCTTAAAATAACTGCCAATGAAAGCTCTGGTGAAGCTCACCAATCTTATAAATGCAGCATTTAGAATCAAATATGTACCAAGCTTGTGGAAAATTGCAAAAGAAATCATGATCCCAATACTTAAGAAACCACCACACATAACCTCATCTTACAGGCCAATTTCACTATTGCCAGTCATGTTAAAACTCTTTGAGAAGCTATTGGTAAAAAGGTTAAATTCGATAATCGAGAGTAAAAACTTGATCCCAAATCATCAGTTCGGTTTTCGTAACCAACCCTCAACAATTGATCAAGTTCACAGAATAATCAGTATAAATGAGAAAGCACTACAAATGAGTTCTACAATATTTCTAGACGTTGCTCAACCGTTTGATAGAGTATGGCATAATTGACTTACCCATAAATTAAGAAATCTTAGATGATACTTTTTCTAAATTGAAAGAAATCAACGCAGGAGTTCCACAGGGCAGTGTAATAGGACCGGTTTTATACTTACTGTACACTTATGATCTTCCTGCATTAGAAAACAACATAGTGGCTACTTTTGCAGATGACACGGCGATCTTAGTTGTTGGCACAAGCAACGAAGAGTCAACACAAAAGTTATAATCAGCAACGTTTAATGGGGTTGTCAATTTTGATGGATATGCGAATATTTTTACAGGTAAGTTTATAGTTTGTGAATTGTATAATAAATGTTAGTTTATAAGTTGTGTCTATGATTGTTATTCTTTTTCAGGTGTGCTGGACTGTTGCGGCTTGATGTGATGATGATGGTTTATTTGTTTTCAGCTTTCAGTCGTGATTGGTGTAGGTGGCGGTAACATTCCGGCCCCCGTTAAGGACTCTGTTCCTTAACTTCGATGAGCTTAATTAGTTTAAACACAGGTCGGTCCATGGTTGCTACTCGTACTATTCCGTCGTCTCCGGTATACACTTTAATAATTCGAGCGAGTGGCCATGATGGAGGTGGTAGATTTGTGTCTTTGACTAGCACAATATCTCCAGGTTGTAAGTTTTCGTGTTTAGTTTTCCACTTGTTCCGCTGGTGTAAATTATTTAGATATTCAAGAGTGTATCGTTTCCAGAATCGGTGCACTCGCTTCTGGAGTTCCTCCCACCTTGTTAGACGGTTGTCCGGGATATCGGTGTTATCAACCTCAGGAGCGGCTAAGAGCTGAGCTGTGGCCAAAAAATGTGCTGGCGTAATTGCAAAAATGTTGTCACAATCTTCAGTTACTGGTGTGAGAGGCCTCGAATTCAGGATTGCCTCTATCTGACACAACAATGTTGTGAACTCTTCGAATGTAAGTTTGGATTGTCGATTCATCCATGTAAGGTGATGTTTAACTGACCGAACTGCGGCCTCCCATAGGCTGCCGAAGTGAGGAGCCGCTGGAGGATTGAACTTCCACTCAATTCCCCGTTCTGTGGTGAATTTAAGCACTGCTGCATCTGCAGTGCTTGCATACAGTTACTGTTGTATTTCGATGAGTCTGCGCTTCGCATCTACGAAGTTGCTCTCATTGTCGCATGATATTGTGCTAGGCAGGCCTCTTCTGCTGACGAATCGCTTGAGCGCGGCCAAAAAGGCGTCAGTTGTCAAATTCCCGGCCAACTTTAAATGGATTGCCTTGATTGACATGCCGACGAAAACAACGATGTACGCCTTGACGAATTTTGCTCCTCTACCCGTTTTTGTTGCAATTTCTATTGGCCCGGCTATGTCGACTCCCGTGTGCGTGAATGGTTTTGTTGGAATAACTCTCTCGGCAGGCAAGTTCCCCATGATCTGGCTCGTAGGATGAGAAGTAAGCCTGCGACAAATAATACAATCGTTAGTGATTTTCCGAGCTAATTTTCGGACAGCAACAATCCAGAATGATTGTCGGGACAGATGGAAAAGTAAGGATGGGGCAGGATGGAGGTATGTCAAATGTAGATAGGATAGAATCAGTTTTCTGAGGATATGATGGGTCGGTAGAATGATTGGGTGTTTCTGATTATATGAACAATCTGCGTTTTCAAACGTGCGCCCACGCGTAGCAGCCCATCGTCATCTAAATAGGGTGACAGTGACGACAGAATTCCTTTCGTAATTGGAATATTTGATCTGATGAGTTGGATCTCATCTGCAAACTGGTGTTGTTGCACAATTTTGCATACTTGAATTGCACCTTTTTGAACAGAAGTATTTAGGCCTTTCGACAGTTGAGGCTGACAAAACGTAATAAATCGCCTAAGATACACTAGAATCCTAATCAGCTTAGTGTATGATGAACTTCGGCTGGCAATCATGGATACTAGATCTGGGACAATGGTAATTTTATGGACTAGATTGTCGCGTTCTTCTAGCAAAGATTTGTCCGTTAGCGTTGGATCGTGAGAACCTCTCTGACTCCATCTATGCGGCCATGTATCCTTAGGATTTTTGAGCCAATGATGCCCATTCCATCAGAGTGATTGGGTCACTAGGTCGCTTGAGGAACATCCACGAGAAGCAACATCGGCTGAATTATCTGCGGATGCTACATGGTTCCAAGTCGTTGTCGGCATCCGTTCTAGTATTTGCGTGGTTCGGTTTGATATATAAACCTTCCATCTGGATGGGTGTTGAAACAGCCAGTGCAGGACGATCTCTGAGTCTGTCCACGAGTATATCGGGATGGATTGTAGTTTCATGGATTCGATGACAGCTTTAGTTAATGTAGCTAGCAGCAAGGCACCACATAGCTCCAGACGAGGGATGGAGATCGTCTTGATCAGTGCTACTCTTGTTTGTGCAGTTCACAAGACGGTGACATGATCTTGATGAGACGAGGAATTGCAATGGTTTCCAACTGCTTGAAGTCGTTTCGGATGGTTGACCAGGCCTGTATTGTAGATCTTGGCAGCGGATCATCCCATCCAAGGTGCAGTAGCCACAGTTGTTGGAACAGCGACTTAACTGGGACGATTGCTGGGCTTAGCCAACCTAAAGGATCGTATAGCCGTGATGCTTCGGATAGAAGATTTCGCTTGGTGTGGTAGCCTATTCTGGTGGCTCGTTTATTTGGAACTTGAATGTATCCGCCTTTGTGTCCCAGAGTAAGCCCAAGATTTTATGTTCGCTTTCTCCATCCAGACTTACTACTGATGCACTCGTACCTTGGTGAGTTTTGGCTAATGACGAGACCAATTCTTGCGAGTTGGAGGCAACCTTATGTAATGGAAGCCCTGCAGTGCTAAGAATGTGTATTATGTTGTTGGCTAATGCTATAGTTGATGGCACGTTGATTCCTCCACTCAGGAGGTCATCCACATAAAAATCGTTTAGTATCGCATGAGATGCCTGCGGATACTCGGTTTTTGCTTCCATTCCCAGTTGTTGGAGGGCTCGTGTTGCTAGAAAAGGGGCGGCCGATGTGCCATATGTGATAGTTAGTAGACGGAAATGTCTGAGTGGCTCAGTAGGGCTGTCGCGCCACACAATGCGTTGATAGTCACAATCACGTGGGTCGACCCGAATCTGGCGATACATGCGTTGAATGTCTGCAGTACGTGCTACCGGGTGTAACCGGAAGTGCAGCAGAATGCTAAGTAACTCCGGTTGTACCGTTGGACGTTGGACCCACTAAGCGTTTGGAATTTAGTGAGATCGACGATGATGTAGCTGCGGAGCCATCGAAAACCACACGAACCTTTGTGGTAGCATTACCTGGTTTGATAACTGGATGTTGTGGCAGGTAGCAGTGCTCAGTGTTGAAATCGATGTTTCCAGGATGGATTTCCGCCATATGATTGAGCTGCTGGTACTCGTCCATGAACATTTTATATGCATTTCGTAGATCTACTTGCCGTTGTAGTTTTGATTCAATATATTTTAATCGCGAAGTGGCTTGTTTAAGCGAGCTTCCCAGTCGTTTGGCATCTTTAGCAAAGGGAAGTCTTACAACAAACCGACCCGAAGAATCCCTGAAGTGAGTAGTTGTGAACAATTCCTCACAGTATTGTTGCTCGGGCGTCAGTATTGCTTTGGCTTGTAGTTCCTCTATCTCCCAAAATTTGCGTAGCGTTTGATCGATATTGAACTCAAGTTGCACTGCTATGCGCTGGTTGAATTTCGCCTCACCACCGGAAATAATCCATCCCAGTGCAGAATTTTGCGCGATGAGGCTGTTGGGCCCTGTGATTTGCCCTTGTCGTAGAATTTTAAAAAAGTGGTTTGCTCCCAAAGTTCCAACAGGATATCTATATCGCGACACTGTTGCTCAAGAGAATCGGCGAGGTATATTGATTGTAACTCCTTCCAGCTATTACGCATTTCAGTACTCAACCGCGGTAATTTTGATGTTAATTTGTCCAAAATAAATACATCTACTTCTATGACGAAATCGGCATCAAATCGTGATGTGATATTCAGTGATGTTCGACCCTTTGTTGTTGCATTGGATGCTATACCAGTGATTGGGATCCGACAATTGTGGCGAGCTAGTGGCAGTTTAGTCACGCAGGATTGTGTGATTAGGGAGGCTTCAGATCCTGAATCAAACCCTGCAGCAATGCTTATTCCCGAACACGTCCTTAACATTCACCAATGCCGTTGGCAATAGTGAGTATCTGGCAGTCACTGCCGTATGTGTAGTTGGCGCTAACGTTTGATATTCACTTTGGTCCTTTGGCTCATCGGTGGACTCATTTTCGTCTATAGTTACATTCACTTTGGGATCTTGTGGTGGATGAAGGGAAGTGTGATGCTTCCTTTGACATACAAAACATCGCCTTCTCGATGAACAGTTGCTAGATACATGGCCTTTAAACAGGCAGTTGAAGCAAATTCGAGAGCATGCCACAAATTCTCGTTTTTGTGCTAAACTGAGATCGTTATATTGAGGACATTCGTGGAGTTTATGAATGTCTGCGCACTTGATGCATGGCTGGTCAACACCTTTGTTTTTTGAAATATCCGTAGCTTGTGCTTGGTAAGTTCACGCTACTGCCTTTGTTTGCACTCGTCTGTGTTGGACAGGATCACACAACTCTAAGGCGACACATATCTTTGCGATGAATGATATAAACGCGTTGAATGTTGGGGATTTTACATCGATGCTCTTAATCGCCCATTGTCTTCGGGTTCCATCATCTAGCTTTTGCAAAATGATGTAAATGAGCTATGGGTCTCTAGTCTCTGCTCCTTCACCCAGCGCCTTCAACCCTATGATGACTTCATCAGACGTGGCGCAGATTCTTCGCAACGATATAGCACCATCTGTAGTCACTGTTGGTTGACTCATGAACTGCTTGATTAAAGATGTAATCATTAGGAATTGGTTGTCATATCGCATACAGAGTTTCTCCCATGCCTCCTCGTAGTTAGCCTCAGTTACTGGTATGTGGCGCAACAAATTCGCCGCATTATCGCGTAGCAGTCCCTTCAAATACTGGAACTTGTGCACGTTCGTGAGTGCTGGATTTTTGTGCACCGATGATGAAAACAAATCCTTAAACGAGGGGAATACATTATATTTTCCAGTAAAAAACGGTATTTGAATCCTTGGCAGCTTAATCTCATCCTTTGGAATTGCGGAAAAGCTCTGTTACCGCATGGTGTCGAGCATTTCCCGTTGATGCGTTGTGAAAGATTGCATAGTTTTGTCTAGCTGCGTTTGAACTGCGCTAACCATTGGATTGCGTCTCTGAATTGCTGTCCGCAATGCTGCCTTTGCTTTGGTGTACCGTTTTGTTCAATTGCGTCAATCTCAGATATCGTTTCATCGATAACAGTGATGTCCTCGTCATATTCCATGAATTGTATGTAACCCTTCTCGGGTAGCTCTAATTGTATGTATAGCTCCTCTACAGCTGTGTTATCTTTAATAGATGCAATGCCCTTTTCCATACGAGTTATGGCGGCTTTAGCGTGCCCACGCTTGCGTTTAAGTAGATCAACTTCAGCCATGTTGTTACGATATTTAGTTCGCTGTGCATACCTAACTTACTTTTACGTCACCAATGTTAAAGTCAGAAAAAACTTTTGAATACTTTGTTTTATTTTAGTTTTATTTTATAATAATTTAATTGTAGTATGATTCGATCGCTGTAATTTTGTTATAATCTGCTCAGCTGTACACACAGAAAAGAAGTGACAGTAGAAAGATGGGAGCGCCAATTTTTCCCTTTTCGCAGCACTAGCGGACAAAATATAAATTACATCATTGCTGACATACGCCAGGCAATACTAATTATAGAATGTGCTGCAAAGTAGTACGCTGTAATACCGACCATATTTTGACGTTTAATGGGGTTGTCAATTTTGATGGATATGCGAATATTTTTACAGGTAAGTTTATAGTTTGTGAATTGTATAATAAATGTTAGTTTATAAGTTGTGTCTATGATTGTTATTCTTTTTCAGGTGTGCTGGACTGTTGCGGCTTGTTGTGATGATGATGGTTTATTTGTTTTCAGCTTTGAATCGTGATTGGTGTAGGTGGCGGTAACAGTTTCCATTCCAATAAATGTGGATAGTGCTGTTTAATTTGTATTATTTTTGGTTTGTGCAGTAGATAATTACGCTGAATTGAAAATGTATTTTTAAGAACCGTTACTATTTCCTGCCTTAGTTCTTCATTTGTGATTTCAAGGTTGTAGTCTTCTTTGAGCCAAATTCGCTTTGATTCGCCTTCTACTTCGGTATAGTTATCATCGTCCTTGTTGTTGTAAAAATTTGGGACACCTTCGGCGATGTTGTAATTTCGTTTCGTTGGTTTATCGATATTGTTAGATGCCCCATTATGGTTTAGCAACTTTGTTGCTAAGCCAACCGATTCATCTGAAATAAGCTCTCCTTCACTATTGAGTAGACGCACACTTTTCGGAAATGCTGCTAAAATTTCTCCAGCTCCATCAGATTTATCTAAATTAAGTAATGAAATTCTTCCACTTGACATTGAAATAGTTGTGCTTAAAGGTGAATTTGGAAATTCCACATATTCAAAATGTTTACTTTCAGAAATGTTAATCCACTTTATAATATCTTCGGAATTGGCGACATTTACAGCGACGGTCTCATTTACAGCAGACGGTCTCATTTCAAGGCAGAATTTCTGGAAGCAACTGGAAAATTTCATTTTTTTCACCAAAATATTGAAATACCTCTTGGAATCCTCTACTTCCGTCCCGTCAGATTCCAGAACAAGCTGCGGGTATTCTAGCAGCATTTGCTAAAGTGAGAGAAAAATAATTAGAAAAAAAATGTTTCTTAATATATATGCATTTACGGTTATTTACCTTTTTCGATGATGCTGGGTATACATATGTATATGGTCAGTAAATAAAAAGCTTTTTTTTTGTAATTCGGTCAGCATCCCAAATTTCTACAACCAATCGTATTGATAACATAATGTATTATAAATTAAATCTAAAGGAAAAATAATATTTAATCAATTTTGAAATCTCACCAAAACTGTGGAATTGCGCATTGTAGTGTGGCATATGAATGAGATTCGTCCAATTCTATTGGTTATAAAAGGAAAAGGAGAGGAAAGTTCGGAAGGAGTAACTACTATATTATTTTTATAAATATTTGTAATTTGATATAATCCTAATTTATGATTATAGATAATAGAAAATACATTACCGCGAAAAGCTACATCTGAAGAATTTTCATTAATTAAAATAGTCTTAATTGTTAAATAATTAACAGTTCCATTGACATTATTAGATATTGCCAGGGACTGTCCCAAACAATATTGAATATTTTTAAATGTCACAGTATTTGCTTGGTAGGGAAAATTTGGTGCAACTGAACTACAGTCCGTAGATATTTGATGCCTTTGAGTTAATAATTTAGTTAAATTAAACAAATTTCTACTCTTTACTGCGATATGTTTAAAGTATTGATGTTTACTTTTAAATCTTAATGTTGAAAATTGTATTAAAGGACCATAAAATTTGAGCAGTAAAGGATAATGTTGTAAATAATGATGCTTTCGTATAAGTCTACTATTTAGAAATAATAAAACTGGTAGTTCTAGGTATCTATCAATCAATACTTCTACATAATTAAACTGGGCAAAAGTTACCGTATGTGATGAAACAATTTGCGTTATTTTCAATAGTGTAATAATCATTTCAAATACACTTTCATTTACATCTTTAGTTTTACCCATAATTACCAGTGGTAATAAAATAAGTTAATAAAAGTTTTGCATTGCATGGCCAGTAATTTTTTTACTATTATATTTTAATTCTGGAAAGGTTACATTATATTTCAGGGATTTTGCTAACTGAGCACTAGTGATATTAAAATAATCGTATGTAAACCAACTATGATTAACAAAGTAATGAACAGCTAAACATAAATCAAGAGGAATTATCTCTTCATATAAATCGTGAGCAACACATGGGGGAAGACCATTAAAACACGAATTAGTTTTAATTCCCCTACTAAACTCTAAATTCTCTAAAATTGAAACATCATCATTTTCCAGGTACCCTCCAATTTGATGTGAACCCAAGTTATCGCCACAAATTACTGATCCCTTTAGAGATTCTGTATTTGTATTAATAATAATCCCGTTTGTTTCTAAGATTTTTAAATCCGATAACACATTTTCGAAAATAGCGTTAAATCCGAAAGTTTTATGTGAGAAAACAAACATATGAAAAAAAAATGTCCGTCCATCTGTCTGGATGTCTGTACTTTTGGAGACTGTACGTCAAGAGGGTGGGGTACCTGCCATACGAATTGACCCCAAATACCTGGTTTTATATATATTTACGATTTTTTTATATGCTGGTTTGATTATTGAATTGGGTATTGACTTTGGAATTGATTTGAATATTAAATTTGGGGTCAATTTGCGGGTTGAGTTGAAGTTGAGTTGGAGTTGGATTAAAATGTAGTTAACAATTTTTTTATATGATGTAACTTGCCTATTTCTCAACGTATTATTTTGAAATTTGACATGTATGAGATTCTAAAATGTTGTTAGGATGAAGTTGTGGAATATGGCCAAGTATGATGGAACTTGCCCATTTTTCAAATGATTATGATGAAATTCGACATGTGCGTTGGAAATGGGATTCTAAATTTTTTTTGGATGACATTCTGCAATATGGCCAAGCATGATGAAACTTGCCTATTTCTCAACGTTTACATATTTTGAAATTTGACATGTGGATTGATCAAAATTTTGTTCTATAATTTTCCGAACTTGCCTTGTTAACAAGTCTGAGCAATATAAAAGTTTGTCAGTATTTTTAGTAATCACCCGTTCAGGGATATTTTGTTGGCTTTTTAGTTTTAATAATAAATCTGTAGTTACCCTTTTAATGTTAATCGCAGGGTTTTGTACAATCACTGTTTTTACAGGTGTACTGTTCTCTGTGGGACTACATACATTTTCTAGCACCGGTGTTTCACATTGATTATCAATTGGAGATTTTAAAAAAGTGGTATCACTTCCTAAAAACCTTACATTGTGAAACAAATTAAGGTGGCTCCGAAAAGTTCTCTCTTTGATAAAGCTACGTAAACATCCTTCAATTGGACATTTTATTTCAATAGCATTTGGGTTCCGCAAATGTTTCATGACATGACGCAACAAATCCTCTAAAATATTAAATTTAAATGAGCAACCATGTTTACCGCAAGAATAGTCCTGACCCATTTTGGTTATTCTTTTCGGTTTATATCTATGATGCATGTAAAAATGTGATTGATAATTATTAAAATTGGTATACACTTTATCACAATTACTGTGCAAACATTTAAAAATGGCTTCTCTTTCTAATTTATGAACTTTTAAATGTGAACTGTAATTAAGTAAAGACGCACAAACTTTTTCACAATTTTGACAAACAAGCATGATTTTAATAAAAATATATAGCAGTTAATAATGGCAAAAATTATAATTGAAGGGAAAACACTATTTTAGAATGTATTTGAAACTCCACGATCATTGAGTTTATTCGCCGAGAAATTCGGTTCAATCCTAATTAAAAAATTTAATTTCATTAATCACAAATAAACCACCATCGTTATTACATCTTAATTTTTCTATATACGAATCATAAATTTAATATTATTATTGCACACATACCTGTTAATTTTATACGATTTAATATTTTATTAATTATAAAACACTAATTTAATAACAACAATATGTACAACACGACCACGTTCCTGCAAGAGCAGTGTAATAATAATTATTGAGCATTTTTTTTACGAAATTTCACAAACTTTTCTTTACAACTATCTTTGTCGGTGTCATATCTTTGTCGGTGTCATGTAGATTTAGCTGCACTAATATGTAATTACTTCGGTTTAACTAACCCTACAATGCATATCGTATCAGATATGATACAAACATTTTTTAGAACAAAAAATGCATTTATTTGTGTTATTTTTCTCATTTAATCCGTTTTTAAGTTGTTTTATACATTTAGTAAACCTATACTAATGCAAATTGATTCTTGCCGCGTAATTCGAGTAAACAAATATTAGTTGTGCTGTGTCATACATGGGATGGTGAATTGAAGTAGCTGTCAAACTTGGTTTAAAAACGACGTATTTTATTATAAAAAAAAATATTTTCGTTAAATATTCATATTTATTTAATTATTTTTATCAGTGTTGTTATATAAATTATAAAATTTCTTTGTAAATATTGAAAAACATTGGATGTGTGGCGACGATGCGTAACGTTGGGAGTGTCCTGATATCTTTAGGGGTGCTTGTATGTAGAGCGCGTTGAAACGCAGAAAGAAGGACACGTACTTCACGAAAAATAAATAATATTTAAGTAGTCCGATAAAAACAAAAAAGAAAAAAAAAATGGAAAAAAATATTAAGTTGTGACGCCACATCTTGCGCTAGTATTAATTGTTTGTACATATTAATATAAACTAAAAGCATTTATAAAAATAAAATTTATAGCAATAAAAAAATAAATAAAATATTAAAGCAAAATAATAAAAAGTGCTCGTAAAAAAGGGCAGAGTTTTAATTACGTGTATTAGTTGAATGCCGTTTTGGGAGCACTCAATAGTTGGGGGAGCACCCGTTATTATGGTGGGGTAAACAATACCAACTCACCAATATACCGGGTGTTTCTTTTAAACTGAGACGATCAAATATCTCGAAAAATAGCCACTCTACGGAAAAAATGTCCATAATCAAAATTTAATCATACCGCGGGGGAAATACATTAGTGCAAAAAAATAATCCCCCACCCCCCGCTTTGTAGGTGGGGCGGGGGTAACTTTTAAACTAAGATAGGAAGCCATATTTTTTATTGCAGATACGGATTCTACGACTAAAAGTACGTATGATTTGAATGAAATATTTTGTTCGGTTCATGATAGATGGCGTTGTAATCGACGAAATTCAATTTTTTCAAATTCTTCTTCTTAGAACACACGCATTCGATTCTGCAATACGTTTGAAATAAAAAACATCACGTTTTCATTGGAAATACTCGAAATTCGTCATCAAAACAATTTATTAATGTAAATGGCAGGTGAATAAAATAATTTTAGCTTAAAATAAGTGTTCAAAATGATGGCCTGCGACTTCAATGCACTTATTAATACGCATTTCCAATGATTGTACACAACTGAGAAGTGTGTTTGGTTGAATTTCAGCACACGCATTTCTGATTCGCTCAATCATGTTCTCACGTGTTGTTGGTTCTTGTTTGTAAACTTTGTCTTTGAGATAGCCCTACAAAAAGAAATCTGGCGAAGTAAGATCTGGTGATCTGGCGGGCCAATTTATCGGACCAGCTCTACCGATCCAGCGACCATTGAAATCACGATCAAGTACCTCACGTGCTACCAACGAATAGTGTGCAGGACAACCATCATGTTGAAACCACATGTTCCGTCTCAATTCTAAGTTCAAATTTTCAAGTAGTATTGGCAGTTCATTTTCCAAAAAGTTTCGGTACATTTGACCATTCAAGTTGCCTTGAATAATGTGGGGGCCGATGAGTTGGTTGCCAATTATTCCATACCACACGTTGACAGTCCAAGGGCGCTGATGTTCAACTTGGCGAAGCCAGTGTGGATTTTCAACACTCCAATAATGCATGTTGTGTCGATTAACCGTTCCATGGTTTGTAAAAGACGATTCATCAGAGAACATTACGCAACGAAAAAAATTGGGGTTTTGTTGTATTTGTTCACGTGCCCATTGACAAAAAGTTACCCGATTTTGGAAATCAGCCCCATGAAGATCTTGGTGTAAAGACACATGATATGGATGATACTTGTGCCGTTTTAAAATTCTCCAAACACTGGTGAGGGACAATCCGGAATCGCGAACTATTTCTCGTGTACTAACATGAGGATTATGAGTCGCTGCAGCCAATACAGTAATTTCATTATTTTCTCCAGTGACTGTTGCTCTACGGGTCCTCTTTTTCGGTTGAACATTTCCATCAGCAATAAATTGTTTGATAGTACGGCCAAATGAAGCACGTGAACGAATCCTATCCGGAAAACGTTGAGCGTAAATAGCAACAGCATTTTCAAGATTTCTGCCAGCTTCTCCATAAACCAGAACCATTTCAATTTTCTCTGGCACAGTTAAACGGTCCATTCTAAAGTATTTTATCGTTTATTTTGCAATTACGAAAAACATGAAGATAAGAAATAACACAAACGTTAAATGTGATTTACAAAACTGAATAAATTGTTTTGATGACGAATTTCGAGTATTTCCAATGAAAACGTGATGTTTTTTATTTCAAACGTATTGCAGAATCGAATGCGTGTGTTCTAAGAAGAAGAAATTGAAAAAATTGAATTTCGTCGATTACAACGCCATCTATCATGAACCGAACAAAATATTTCATTCAAATCATACGTACTTTTAGTCGTAGAATCCGTATCTGCAATAAAAAATATGGCTTCCTATCTTAGTTTAAAAGTTACCCCCGCCCCACCTACAAAGCGGGGGGTGGGGGATTATTTTTTTGCACTAATGTATTTCCCCCGCGGTATGATTAAATTTTGATTATGGACATTTTTTCCGTAGAGTGGCTATTTTTCGAGATATTTGATCGTCTCAGTTTAAAAGAAACACCCGGTATAGTATTTCCTTTATCGGCCTTAACAATAATTGTTGTCATTTATTTGGTTTTTAATGTTGACACCTATTATATTCTCGTTTATTATGTATTGGTGGTAATTTCCGAATTTGTTTTTTATTTTTTGTGCTACCATGTTTCTAATTTCGTCCTGATGGTAGCAATTTGGTTTGTAATAGCTCTTTCTCTATGTTCATTAAGATTTTATTTTGATTTTTGGTTTGGTTGCTCTAATTTTTACATAGGCCAAACGGGACTGTTACGACTGTCTAAATTCCAGTCAGTAAATAATTTGAATTATGGTGGTTCAAGAAACGTCACGTTACGTAAACTCATATTGTGTGGCAGTCTGTAATTTATGTATTTCTGTATCTTTAATATAATTGTATTGTATGTATAGTACATAAGCAAGTTACATATTTTTTTCCATTTATAATATGTAGATGTAAATCTGTCATGTTTTTATGATATCGATCTATACCAGTTGATTGTATTGCATATGATCTCTATAGAAATTATTTTGGCCACAATTTTTTTTTTTCGAATAGCTTATTCCGAATTTCTATGAACGTGAGAGTATTGCTCATCATACATACTTGAGTCGTACTGAGTATATGAATATTAGTATTATATACTGATTAAAATAATTTTTGCTTGTACATAGGAACAAACAGACATAACAAAAATATTTACCAAAAATAATAATTAGTTATGTCTGAGAGGCCACTGCGGCCAGAAACAACGGGTCCTAAATTGTGTGATCTTGATCAGTGATTTAAATTAAAGATCTAGAGTTAATCTTATTATTTATTTAAATTTTTGTTTTTCTTAAATCTTTTGTTTAAATCATTAATTTTTGTTTATATTTTCAAATCAATACTTAAGTTTTTTTATTTTAACGTAATCATATTTTGTGGTAAAGTGAGTGTTTGTGTGCAACAAGTAACAATTTTCTTTCAGAGGGTACCAACCGTAAGGAGCCATCGAATACTCAATGGATACTTAGGGGTGAGTTTTTTTGTTTTTATTTAAAATTTACTTGTGATATGATTTAAAGTTTATTTCGGATGTTTGTTTTCTTCTCAACAAGAATTTTTTGTGGTGTCTTAGTTAATATGGCGGCAAAGAACCCCCTAGAGGTGACTGAAGTTTATCCCTATAAAGCGTGTTGGCCGACCGTAAAGACACGTAACAGGACGTTCATTTAGAAAGAGGTTTAGAGAACATGTCAAAGGAATCGAAAAAATAAATATTGAATCCAAATTCGCGCAACATATAAACCACACGCGTTGCATAACTATACGTGAATTTTGAAACAAATTTAGAGGTACGACCATTTAGTGAACATGATAAATCATCTCCTACAACACAAATCAGGTCTACACCCTGCACCACAAAATTAGTCAGCGCCGCAAAAAACAAAACACACAAAAACAATTTCACTTCAACCATTGTTTATCTTTTGTTTAAGAATTATTTTTGTTATTTAACGATTCTTCAGTATGACTGGATGTGAACAAACTGATATTTTTTGAAGAAAAAAAAAACACGTGCTAGATTTATATTGTTGGCGTTTTAAGTGCGTACAATTTGTTGCTTGTTTTCAATTTACAACTGTGTAAATATTTTCTAAGCAGAAGAATTATTTTGTTATTATTTTATTACTATTTAGCTGAAACAACGGGCATTGCTCGGCTGTACAAATTTATTTTTTAGATGAGAAAGAATAAATGCGATAACATTCATCCAATTAATTACAAATATTTACTAGTAAGTTAAATAGACGTAAGTGTACAGCTTTAGCTCTTTCATTTTTATTTAAGTTGTATCGCACAACAACACACTTTCCCTTTATCTTTTATTCGCGTCACCAAACTTTCGAAACAATTTTAGAACTTCGTCCAGAAACAAAGAATTTTAAAAATTTGTTTACCAACACAATAATATTGATTATAACAAATTATTGTCGATACAAATCTAACGTGTGTCTAAAAGTGCATATGCCGTCTTATTATATAATCTATATTTTTCTATACTAAAACTAGCTTATAAATTTGTAAGTGGGTATCTATGTATATGTAATTATAGATACCTGAATTATTACTCACCGAAGATTGATATGGTTGCACTTAATTAATTCACAGTTTCACACAATTCACACTAAATATAATTTTTGATTTAACAAAACACAGATATATTTTTGAAATGGTACTATTTATTACTATGGACCATATAATTAAACTTCTTAATAATAATGAGACTATATCACAAACTATATAAGACTATCTTATAACTACTTTCCTTACTTGTAAGAATTTCCATTATATATCTGGAAAAACTTACAAGCTAAGCGGAAACATATCATCGCGGAACATAACATTTTTAACGCGGAAATAAAATTTTAAAGAATCGCGGAAATTATGGAAAAATGTTATGTTGATGAATATGCTTGTTTTACGATTTTACAACTTTAAATGGCCTTGACAAATATTTACAATTATGCGCTTATTGTTTGTAATTTAATATTATGCAAACGCGACTTACTAATTATAAATTCACCTTCAAAGTTGTATGACCGTGAAAATTAGCTTATTATAAATTAAATTTAATGAATGATTGTTTCACAACAGTCTTTTATTTAACTCGCGTAGTGCCTCGATTAGCTTGGAGACGGTATTATCTTTTCCAAAAAATTCGTGTTGTTGTTGTTGCGCATTGTATTTAATGAACATTTTATTAAACAAATAAAATTGATGCTTCGGAATCCTTACTGGCTAAAAAATTTGAATGCAGCGAATTGTTGTTGTTAAAATGACCCTGAATTCGCTTAAGTAAAATTTATCCCTTGTAAACTGTTGCAATCAGCGGCTAGATAATGTAGAAGATGAAATAAAACTCGCAATCCAAGATGAAAATACAATTTTAGTTGTTTTAATTTGATGTTCCTCGATCAAACGCCAAAATAAGAAGAGAATAATTTAAGCTTTCTTCTAATTTAGGACAGCTTTTTTGCTTAAATTTAAGTTAAATTAATTTATAGTAATATTCAAAATTTGCGCAATTATGACATTAGTTCGATTCTCGTACGATTTTTTTTTTTTTTTAATTTTATTATTTTTTTTTTTTTAGTATTCATGTAATGGCCAAATATTTTACTTAAATTAAATATTCCGCTTCATAGTTATTACAGTAATTACACAAGAAAATACGTAGTACGCATTATTAATGCGCCTAAATATATGCGAACACTACTATAAATTATTAATTAAAACTTTTGGGTCCCGGTCGATACGGCATATTTCATTACGGAATATGAAAAAACGGCATATTTCAAAACGGCATAAGGTACACTACGGCATATGGTACACTACGGCATATGGTACACTATGGCATATGGTACAGTACGGCATATGGTACACTATGGCATATTTCAAAATGGCATATTTCAAAACGGCATATGGTATACTACGGCATATGGTACACTATGACATATTTCAAAATGGCATATTTCAAAACGGCATATGGTACACTACGGCATATGGTACACTATCGCATATTTAAAAACGGCATATTTTAAAACGACATATGGTACGTAACGGTATAGGGTTGGCCACGTATTACTGTTTTTCAAAAGATTGTTTACAAAAGACTGTTTCTAAAATCTTTTCTCCAAAATCTTGTTTTACAAAATCTTGTCACCAAAATCTTATTTACTTTTATGATTACTTTTATATAAGGATAATAGTTATTTATGGTACTAGTGAGCAAAACGAGATGTTATCCACAAAGGATAAGTTTGTCCCACGAGGTGATAGCCGAGTAAAAATTCATATTATGAGTTTTTTATGAGCTACATATTCCAAATTGCTTTTTCTCATTCCATTAATTTACTTCCTACAAGAATTATTTCAGATTTCGAACTAGCTTCAGTTTCTGCACTAAAAAATTTCCTGCTGGATGTAATTTTTAAGGATTGTTTATTTCATTTTACCCAAATTATTTGGCGAAAAGTGCAGAAAGAAAAATTGGCTTCCAGATATGGTAACGACGTAGATTTTAGAATTAAGATTAGAATGCTGGCTGCCCTAGCCTTCGTTCCATCTGATGAAATTTGTTATTATTTATCTAAATTAGAGGATGTTTTGGATAAAGATGGAAAAATTATTGTATCATGGATAAATACAAATTATATTTCGGGCCGTGCTGTTAAAAACAATAAACCACCACGATATGGTCCCAATTTTTGATCTATTGCTGACTCTTTTGAGAATAACTTTCCACGAACTCAAAACAATTTAAAGGCTTGGCATAGGAGGCTGCAAGTTGCTGTTGGAAAATTGCATGTTGTACTTTATAAGCTGATAAGATAAATTAGGCAAAGAACAAATATTTATTAAAAACCGAACCGACAAAATGAGATCTGGTGAACAATTATTTCCAAATAAAATATCTAGAAAAAGTAGAAAAGCTGAAATATATCATGATAAATCGACGGCCTAAAGAGGAAACGTCTTCCCTTAAAGGCATTGCAAATAATATAACTCTTTATTGATTTATATCACTAATCCATTAAACTTAGTTTAATTTTTATAATATTTTTTCAAACATATCTCAAGAAGAAAAACTAACTTTAGAAATTATAATTTTAAATAAAATGCGTGTATGCAAATTAATTATTAAAATTTGTTTTTTATTAATTGAATCTGAATCATCTTAATGTACATAAATGCCTGCTCATGTGAAAAATTAACCTAAAATAAGGGACATAGAAAAACTGGATTGGGTATGCAATCTGGCATTACAAAATATTGCATTACAAAATTTCGCATACAAAATTTTTGCAATTATCCAATATTGCAATACAAAATCTTGCATAACAATTTCCCGTACATTTTTTTTTCTCTATTCTGAGGAAAATAAATTGAAGAAAAATGACATCGACTAATTTAACTTAGAATTGTAGGGGCTAACGGCTTCGGTCACTCTCACGGGCACGCGGGAGGTCGCTGCGCTTCCCCCCGCTTATCCCTCCGAGGGGCTTTAGATTTGAATTTCGGGGAACGTAGGAGCCGGGATCAGCAAACATGTCGCACTGCGTGCCGCATGCAGGAGCGGATTATAAAGAATCTATTAATGGCACCTACTAAAAAGCAAAATAATTGCACTATTTTGTTATGCAAGATTTTGTAGTTGCAACATTTTGTAATTGCAACATTTTGTAGTTGCAATATTTTATATCGACCCCAGAAAAACTTTTCACTAAATATTCATAAATATTCATTATTTCACTCTAAAATAATCAAACTAATTATTTCGGAAAACAAAATTTTAAAGATTTTGTCCAACAAAATTTTGGTAAACTATTTTTTATACGGTAAGAATTTAAAAAACAACATTTGAATTACAACGAACGCGCACACGTAAAATGCAGAAGATCAATTCGCTTTCGATAATACACCTAATTACGTTGTAAATGCGTTCATTGAAAAGTGTACCTATAAAAAACGTTTAACACTTGTTACATTGTGTTTTGTGAATGGTAGTCGTGTTTTCCATGAGAACTGCACTAGAACTCGATAAGCTTTAATTTCCTTCTAATTCTATGTAAACCGAAAAATAAAAAATTGAGAAAAGGCGGATGTGTAGTGCATTTAACATAAATTCACATTTTGAGCTGTTACAGCAATAAATAATTACAATTATAGCCTATTTGTTAGTTACACTTGATAAATCTGAAAAATTATCGAGTGTAGTCGCCTGTAATGACGTCAGCGAGAAATAAGAAAATATTGATGAAGTAACTTAAGGGGAAAATTTTTAAACTTAAAATATGTATTTATGTTAAATCAGAACCATCTTGATGTGAATAGAGCCGGCATGTGAAAAATGAACTTAAAATAAAGGATATAGAAACACTAAAAATTCATTTATTTCCATAGTGTTTGTATGAATAAAAACGCGATTTCGATTGACGATAAAATATGAATTAAAAGTTAAACCCAGTTAAATAATTTTTTAAGAAATCGCTAACAAACAACTCAATGTCTTACTCATTTAAAACACAGATTCTCAAATTTCCCTATTTTCCAGCAATAATCAAAAGAAAATAAGGGAAATTAAATGAAACAACATTCTACAACAACAACAATGTGTATTAAAAAGAGTAAATTCAGTTTAATGACGACATCATATCTCCACATCTAAACCCAATGGTAAGAAAAAAGACAACACGTCTCAGCTCAACAATCAAAATTTAAAAAAAATCAAAAAGAGCCAAACAGAATAAATTAAATCAATACAATGAGTGCGAAAAAAACAAAACATCAAAACAATCTAGCATGCTTTGCAAATTCAAAATAACTATAGAAACATATTCGAATTCAAATTGGAATGAAGGCAATGAAAGAGATGATTATTGTTTTGTTTATTTATAAATTTCGAGTTATGTTGATGACGTATATATTACAGAAACAACAATATTTAAAATTTCACAAGTACCTTATTTTTCATGGCGATTTTCACTAAGAAATAAACATTTTCAAGACTTGATTTTTCAATCAAATAATATTACATGTTTCATGAACATTTTCATATAAAAACAAACCAAAAGCTCATATTTCTAATAAAGTAAAACTGTAAATGAAAATAACTGTTTTCCCATATAAGTTCATAGTAAAGAAAAAATTGTATATACCTTATTTTAAGCTTAGTAAAAAATACAGTCGATACTGGAGGCTCTTATTTATACAGTAGGCTCTGGTTAAATGCACTACATATTCGAGCTTTCTCAAATTATTATTTTTTGGTTTACTTAGAATAAAAGTAGTTTAAATTTTATCGAGTTCTAGTGCAGTTCTCACGGAAAACGCGGCTGGTATAAACTACGAAGGCTTACTGAAATTAATCAAATCGACTGATTTTTCAATTAAGAGATCGGAGTAAAATTCACAAGCTCTGGTCGGATTGTTTTCGCGAACCGGACAAACCTTGCAATTGGCTTGCCTATAACGTTGGCGCCCAACGTTACTATAGATGAGTTTTTTATTTAAATTACAAAAAATAAATGTGATTTTTTGAAATTTTATTAAGAATGTTTTTTATTTCATTTTTATTGTTTTTCACGTTTCACAAATATCTCTATTTAATATTTAAGTAATTTTACAATTGAATAAAAATCAGAATCAAACTTCATTCTTTTTTATAAATTTATAAGATTTCCCTTAAGAGTTATTAATTGAGGGGAAATTCTATTAAGCGACAGAAAATTTTGATAGTTGAAGAAAAATTCTAATATGTACACCCTTCGCCATTGAAATGTTCGATTTCGATTATTTACTATTTCATACAATTCTCTCGTAGATTTTACCTCATTCGCTATTTTTTTTTTTTGTTTTTTTTTTTTTCAGCATATTTCACGCCTTATTAGGTTTTTAAAACCAAACTAAGGGTGAAATATTCATTCGGTTTCAATTAAGTAGTCAAAGAGGTAATTTTACAAAGTGTCGCTCTAAATTAAATGCTAACGAAAAAGCCAAAATTTTGCAATCAAAGGCAAAAAGTACACACATTCACAAATTGCAAGAGTAATTTAGTGTAACCAAACAGCAGTTAGAATGTTTTTAAGGCACTATTCCGAAAATCAAACGATAATTTGGCTCTGATGCAAAGAGGAGAACTTCTGTTTCAACAAATCGAATTTCAAATATTTAGATCTTAAGCAAAGGTTTGCTACAGCTTTGGAGCTGTGAAGTTAGCTTCTAATAGCAACAACCGACACTATTTCAGTTCATACTATTAAAAGGAACTTGGTTTATATGCTTGCCGACCTGCGAGAAAATCATTACTGACAGCAAAAATGGCAGCTGCAAGCCTCAAATTCGCAATAGAATGAAAAAACTGAATGCCCAGGGACTGGCGTTGGTTCATATTCTCGGATAAATCCAAATTCAATATCTTTGGACCCGATGTAAGGACAAGGGTTCGGCGACGAAAAGGCAAACGGTATTTAACAGAATGTATTTCGCCGACAGTGAAAAATTCACCATATGTTATGGCCTGTAGAGCCATAACAGCCTTTGGAGTTTGATCACTAAGCCTTCTGGATAGTTCAGAAAGCGGAGGAAAATATAGAAAAATTATCGAAACTTGAATCGTGACTATTGAGGGCCCGACTCAATACATCGGTATTCCACGCTTCCAGGACGATTACTCTCCGCGAGTTATTGATGTTATTTGTGAAGTAAGAATGCTTAATTTTAATGTCTATTTTGTTTAGGTAGCCGAATTTAAAAATAGCTTGGTGATTGAGTCGTTATCCTGGACAGGAAATAGTCCTGACTTCAATATTGTTGAAAATATTTGGTCCTTCATGGGAAAGAAGAGTACAAATTACAAGCTGAAAAGTGCCAAAGAGCGGAAAAAACTTATAAAAAATGTCTGGTTTGAAGAAATAACAATATATTATGTAATAAAACTTTAGAATTCAATGCTGATCGGGATTAAGGTCATCATAAAAGCCAAGGGCTGGGTTATTAATCATTGATTTTAAAAAGTTCAATTTCTCTCAAAATATTTTGGTTGAGATGAATTATTTTATTTCTGTTAATTCTTATTTTGAATAAAAATTACCATTGTCAACAAAAAACTAATTTTCAATTGAAATAACTTTGTTAAAAACACTGTAAAGACCTACCAAATTGTTACGAGGTAGGGCGGTAATATTCCTTATCCGACGTTATGTAGGTCTAAAATGTCGGATTGCCGTTCTTTTTATTTAAATATATTCGGAATAATGTAAAAATTGTTTTGATAATCAGAATCTATCATTTTTGCCATCTACTTTTGAAGCAAACGGTGGTATTTCCAAAATTTACTTTAAAAATTCAAACCGAACATTTCAATGGCGCAGGGTGTATATGAAGGAAAATTTAAGTAAATAAAGGATAATTCTACTAATTGAAGCAAAATTCTGTTAAGTGAAGGTTTAAAGGAAAATGCGTTAAGTGAAGGAAAATTCTTTTAAAAGAACGAATTTCGAAATAATCAGTTAAGAAATAGCCACATTCCAGATTAATTTGACTTATTCCAGAACTTCATTTACAAATTATTTTAAGATCCCATTTCCATCGGATTTGTTGAATTTGATCATAATCGGTTAAGAAATACCCAAGTTTCATCCTAATTAACAACATTCTAGAGTTTTATCACAATGAATTAAGAAGAAAATTCTCTGTTGTTTTATCTAAAAACCATTTTCATCTTATAAACGAGTTCATACTAGTAATTCGAAAAAAATCATTACTAAAATAATAAAAAATCCTTGAATAAATACGCTATTATCCAATTAATTTCCTAAATTTTGATGTTGGTATAAAATTAGTTCCTTCTTTAAAAATAATTTTAAATATACATACATATTTACAATATACATATTTTTACTTTTAAAATTAGATGTAAATAAAAATTAAAAATTATAGATATTAATAAGCACTTCCCGATTATATCTTTATTACCAATATTTTTATCTCCGTTGGGAGAATAAATTTAATTGCATTAAGTGAAGGAAAATTATATTAAGCGAAATAAAATTCCAATACGTAAAGGCTCTTTTAGTAAGTATAGGGTAACTTTATAAGTTGATGATTAAAACCATTTTAGAATCCCATTTCCATCGCACTGTTGAGTTTCATCATAATCGGTTAAGAAATAGCTAATTTTCATTCTTATTGGCCATATTCCAGAACTTTATCTAAAACTCATTTTAGAATGCTAATTCCATCACATTTGTCAAATTTCATCATAATCAGTTATGAAATATCCAAGTTGCATAAAAATTGCCATATCTCAAAATTTTATCTAGAAACCATTTAACAATCCCATTTCCATCACTCCTTCCGAATTTCATCATAATCCGCCAATAAATAGACAAATTCTATCAAAATTAACCATATTTCAGAACTTCTATTAAAACTCATTTTAGGATCCCATTTCCATTCCATCACACTTGTCGAATTTCATCATAATCGTTTAAGAAATACCTAAGTTCCATCATGATTGGCCATGTTCTAGAAATTCATCCAAAACTCTTTTTAGACTACCATTTCTAAAGTATATGTTGAATTTTATCATATTCGGTTAATTAATATCTAAGTTTCACCCTAATTGGCCATATTACAGAACTTCGTCTAAAATCCGGTTAAGTATTCCATTTTCATTGCACTTGCCAAATTTCATCATACTCGGCTAAGAAATAACCCAGTTTTAGAAAATGCCATATTATACCATATGCCATTTTGAAATTTGCCATAGTGTACCATATGCCATAATGTACCATATGTCGTTATGAAATATGCCGTTTTGAAATATGCCATAGTGTACCATATGCCATAGCGTACCATATGCCGTTTTAAAATATGCCATAGTGTACAATATGCCATAATGTACCATATGTCGTTTTGAAATATGCCGTTTTGAAATATGCCATAGTGTACCATATGCCATAGCGTACCAAATGCCGTTTTAAAATATGCCATTTTGAAATATGCCATAGTGTACCATATGCCATATTTTCATATTCCATTTTGAAATATTCCGTTTGAAATATGCCATGTTGAAAGGATTCGTAAATAGTTATGTCGATGGTACCTACGAAATAATATTTCGTAAAATTTAATTTCAAGAAAATAATCAAAATTTCCTAACTTCACTTATGTCACCCTAAAAAATATAATTTTTCTTTAAAGTACGACTATGGAAAAAACAAAATCTCAAAGAGAGGAAAAAACGAAACCAAAAATTCCGTTTTACAGAAAAGCAATCACGCTCAAATTTGGTTATGGCGATCGGTTGGGTTCGATAGTGCTCGCGGTATTTCAGTTTTGTTTTCCAATTTATATTTTTTTCCACACATTTTTAAAAAATTTTTAAAAACACTTGTTAAATATTTCGCAAAATTACAAAAGGTTTAAAAAATTACTCACAACATCTCGTTCACTTGGAGAAACGCATTAACAAAACAAAGTAATCAGGGTTAATAGTGTAGTTAGAAAGAGATAAGTAGGCATTGGTAGAATACTTCAGTAACGGATATAGAATAACAGACAGTCGATAGGTAGGCTTTGATCGGGACGTATAGCTCTGTGTTTTCGTGAAAAGGGCATATAACTGGATCAGATAATTATCGACAATAATTGATAATTGTACATTTTACAAAATATAGTGACTGCGATTTATTTAACTACAACAATATCAGAAGTGGGATCAAATAACCCAATAAAGTAATTATTTTGTTTATTAAAATCAAATGCGCAACAAAGAAAAAAAGTCAAAGGGCGACGACTAACAGGGTTAGTTTAATTGCAAATGTAAGTAATTATGTGTATTATGGACGAATAAATACCAAAAAGGTATGTGGAATAGTAAATACAAAAAAAAAAAAGGGAATAGAATGAATCATATTTAAATTTGTATTTAATTTTATTATTAAAAATAAAATAAATGATAAATACGTGTATACAAACACATGTACATATAACGTTTTAGTGGTGGTCTGGTGGTCCAATAGGAATCCCATATGATTGTTACTATAGTCGATTGATATGAAAAGTTATTTACATATAAGCGAAGGAGACAATATCATTATGGTGGAAATAAGGGACAAATATATACAATTTGAATTCATAAAACAATAGAAGCGATAGAAATAAGCAATAGTACAGTGACTGTATGGACTACTTAAATCCCCAGTTTGTGTATCTTTCCTTTGTTTAATGTTGTTTTTTTTTTGCTTTATTCGTAGTGTGTTCATAATAGCGTTCATATAATTTTCGTTCATTTTATTATTACGTGTTAATTTTTTGGCTTGATTTTGTGCGCAGTATTCAGTGCTATATTATTATAAAGTGCAATAGAACAATAAACAGACAATAATGTCAGACAGACAAAGAAGTAAATCCAGTAAAAATATGTCGACACCATTCAACAATCCTTCTCCGCAAGAAAATGTAGGAATACATTTGTCAGTAAACGAAATAGAAAAACTCGTGCCACTATTTGATCCAGACAACAATAATTCATTGTCCACAGCAGTAAGGATAAAACGAATCGAGAATCTCGGACAAGTATATCAATGGAACCAGCTTCGCCAAATGATCAACTCAACCATGTGATTGGGTGGCCCGGCAAAAGTTTGGTACGAGGGCGCACAGACACAAATCTTAACATGGGTAGATTTAAACAACAAATTGAGGAGAATTTCCCTAATCATAACCAACGGATACAAATATTAAGAAATCTAGATCGAAATAAAAAGATGGAAGACGAATCGGTAGAACCTTATTTCCATCGAACCGTTCGGTTGGCTCGTCGAATAGACTTGGATGATAAGGCCATTCAAGAATATATCATTCAAGGTATAACATCGTATACTATCAGGAGTGTGATTATTGTAGCAAAACCATCGACATTACCGGCCCTATTGCAGCTCATGATTGAAATAAACCATTCAAAGGACGAGGATCAAGATGAACGTCGGAGTAGGAAACGTAACCACAATGATATCAGTAAAAATTGTTTTATGTGTGGAAGTAATGATCATTTAATGGTGAAATGCCCGAAGAAAACACAAAGAAAGTATTTTAACTGTGGCGACGTCAACCATCTCAAAAATAATTGTCCCAAAAAACAAAATTATTTGGGGGAACGAAACGTACGCTTACTAACGGCATCATTAATAAAAAAAAAGTAGAAATTGAAGGTACCACTTTAACAGCATTCGTAGATATGGGGAGTGATTCGACAATTATGAATGAATCTAAAGTGAGAGAATTAAATTGGAAATGGAAAAATAACAAAATAACAATTAAAGGATATGCAGGTGGAATTGGGTACGCTATAGGAAATACTACCAAAGAAATTATTATTGATGATTTTTAAAATAAATGTGAAATCCTAATGGTTTAATTTATTTATTTAATTTATTCATTTATTTAATTGATATTTGACCACTAAATTCCGTCCGGCTCACCTACACACCCTATTTTGAGCACGTGCTCATTCGTAATAGTCTATGCAGAAAGGAGTTGACAATATTCTATATGTTAACACAACAAAATAATTTTAAAAATATATATTCTGAAGCAGAGCTGCAGGTACATCAATATTGCATGTTTCTTGGTTTAGATCCTCCGTTTGGTTACTTTTTCAATTCCCCGTTTTAATAATCATATTTCATAGCTCTGTTATGGTATACGTGCCAAGGATTTCAGTATCAGCAAGTCCCTCTTAGCAACATAATTCGCAAATCATAGTTTAATTGAAATTATTTTTAATTAAAATGAAAATTTAAAAAAAAAAAAAATGCGATTAATATTTTATAGAAAATTGCCAGATGGTGGTTATCAATCCAACAATTTGATTTCGATATTAAATATAGACGAGGAAGTGATATGAGTCATATTGATAGTCTTAGCCGTAATATATGTAAAATAAATTCAAACGACACTGAATGGGTAGCTGCATTACAGATCAAAGATAATAAATTGAAAGAAATTAAAGAGGTGTTGGAGGGGAAAAAGGTGGAACATAAAATAGAAAGACAAGTAAAAACAGATTATCAATTAAAAGATGACCGAATTTATAGGAAAACTGATAATGGCCTAAGATTTGCTGTACCATCCATCGCAAGAATCTATATAATACCACAATATGCACAGGATAAATTGGGGCATCCTGCGCTGAATAGAACTAAGCAACATATTCAAAATGATTTCTGGTTTCCTAAAATGACAAATGTTGTGAAGAAATATATCGAGCAATGTATTCCATCTATGTATGTTAAAAAAGGGAAGGATGAGACAAGATTTCAACTACAGGATATACCGTGCCCAACACTACCATATGAAATAGTTCATGCAGACTTTTTTATGGCCCGCTTGTTAGGAGCAAGAAACAGAACGAATATATTTTTGCAATGATATGCCGATTGACTAAATTTGTTGTATTGAAGCCGGTGCGAGCAGCTAATACAAAGGCCGTTATAGCTACTATAGATGATGTATCACAATATCTAGGTATGCCAAAGGTATTGGTAACGGATCGTGGAGCTGCTTTTGTAGGAAAAACATTTAAAGAATATTGCGCGACGAATTCAATAAAACATTCGTTAGTTGCAGCAAAAACAACAAGAGCAAATGGACAGATAGAGAGATGTTTTCGTTTGGTAGGAGAAGCTCTCAAAACATTATGTAGCGGTGAAAATGAACGAAATTGGGATACCCATTTAAGTTCGGTACAGTGGGCTATGAATTCTTCAATTAATAGAACAAACGGCGAGACACCTCAACGAGTGTTATTTGGATTCAACCCACGAAATGTTTTAAGGGAATAAATTACTAGCTGCATTAATGGATTCACCGGATGATAATGTTGACCATGAACCTGTGGATGAGATACGAAAAATTGTTATTGAACGTATCAAGAATAAAAGTGACCAAGTAATTAAATCGTATAACGAGTCGCATGTTACACCGAGTAAGTATAGGGAAGAGGAATTAGTACTTGTGCGGTATGATCCACCACCTACGGGAAGTTCAAGGAAATTGATGCAAAGGTTTAGAGGTCCGTATATAATCGATAAAGTTTTAAATGCTGATCGTTATGAACTGACAGATGTTCCAGGAATGCAAATCACACAAAAGCCATTCCGTTCCGTATATGCGGCGGATAATATGAAACGTTGGGGACTATCAGGTGACGAAATATTCAAAATCGACGAGGATCACGATGATGATAGTGATGAAGATTGAATTGGACTGAAATAATAAGATCTAAATATTTTTTTGTATTAATATCGATTTTTGAAGTATCAATTTGAATGTGAAATAAATGTGATTACCATGTGTATACTTGTTTGAATTTTGTACATGTTTCTATTAAAATTAAATTTATATTGTGATTGTATTTCCTCTCTGGTATGACATGCCAGTTTTATTGAATAAATTTGAATTTATGGGAACATGTTAAAATTTTGAACTTTTGTTCTATGATAGTATGATGAGATCAGAATATCTATTATGAAATGATATATACTCGCTATTTCTTTTTATTTACATGTGAAACCGGCACGAAGTTCGTGCATATTATGATCACCTAAGAAATTCATCGCTGAATGGTAATTCATCTCTTGGGAGCACTATGGGTGGAAGACCTTAGTACATGACCCATGAAATGAAGAGTAACTGTTAGATAGGTAATAGACTGCCTTATCTGGAGAGTTAAACAGTAGAGTTGTTGGGTGCTAGGCTACCTTATCCGAAGGGGTAGAAAGCCGAGTTGTCAGGTGTTAGGCTACCTTGTCTGGAGGGGCTGAAAGCCGAGTTGTCAGGTATTGGGCTACCTTGTCCGAAGGGGAAGAAAGCCGGGTTGTAGAGTGATTGGCTACCTTGTCTATGTAGTATGACAAGAAGTGCGGTGGTGCGGGGTGGTAGGCTACCTTATCCGGATGGATAAAAAGTCGAGCAGAGGTCGCAATACGAGGCCTGTTTGCATGTTGTGCAGGCGAAGGGGTATTCATTGAGGTCGTGAATAGGGTTAATTTTTAAATTATATATTGAACACTGAGGGCAGTGTTGAGTCAGGAAAGGCCGAATGTTAGGTTGAGAATTAGTTTATTCAACATGAAATGAATATTACCCACGTAGCCTGTGAGCAAAGTCCATGCTGGTGCTGGCATCGCGTAAATATCATGTCGAATGGTCCAGTTGTACAAGATGACGAGAGAAATCTCGTTCACTTGGCGAAACGCATTAACAAAACAAAGTAATCAGGGTTAATAGTGTAGTTAGAAAGAGATAAGTAGGCATTGGTAGAATACTTCAGTAACGGATATAGAAATAACAGACAGTCGATAGGTAGGCTTTGATCGGGACGTATAGCTCTGTGTTTTCGTGAAAAAAGGGCATATAACTGGATCAGATAATTATCGACAATAATTGATAATTGTACATTTTACAAAATATAGTGACTGCGATTTATTTAACTACAACATAATTTGTTACTGCTTTTCAATTTACAACTGTGTACATAATTTCTAAGCAGAAGAATTATTTTGTTATTATTTTATTACAATTTAGCTGAAACAGCCGGCATTGCTCGGCTGTACAAATTTATTTTTTAGATGACAAAGAATAAATGTGGTAAAAAGTGCGTATTTACATGAATCATAACGGATGTTTCATCAAATTAATTACAAATATCTACTAATTATTATTTGTTAAACAGACAATTTTTAAAAATTTGTTTAAGCAACACAAACAATATTTTCTAAAATTTTTTGAAGACGCACTTTGTCTTCATCTTCAGAGATCGACTATATAATTAATATTGATTATAACCAAAAATTAATAATAATTCACCGATTAAACATATGAAAAAGCAAGAATATGAAAATTTATTTTCAATTACCTAAACGTCAAAGAAAAAGGTGTTACCACTCAAATAAAAACTGCTCTAAAACAGCAATAAAACATAAAAAAATATTTTAAATTGTTCATACAATAGGCAAAAAAAAAAATTCTCGGATTTATATCTGTACAGTGTACTCTCGGATTTTATTTTTTCTATCCTCGTTCATACAATCGGGCCTTAGTAGATACTAAAATTATTTCTAACTATGGAAATAAATATACCTTTATATTAATAATTATTACTATTTAAATTTAAAGTGAGCTTTGATAAGTTGGCTAGATAAATCCAAATTTTGAAGTTTAACCGTGCGATTCTGACGTTAAGACTGTTAAGAGAATCACAGCTAAGAGAAATTTTGATAAGAGGTTTTTTTTAAGAGAATCTCTTAATTGGTATTCTGTCGGTAGTACTCTTAAAATATCTCTTAAAAACTCTCCAAATATATTGGAAAATATTTGGAGACCTGTTAATTTGATTTTTTACATTTTTGCGATATACATTTTTGGCGATTGATAAAAAAATAAAAACAATTTTAGTAATTTTTATTTAAATACGTTTATTTTTTTAATAATCTGGAATATCTGGAAAATGTACACTAAATATAGGGACTCTAGGACAAGCGTAGAACAACACGCCGTTTCTAATAAATAATAAAAAAATAAAATCACTGGAAAATAAAAAAAAATTATTTTAAGTTTATAATTAAAGTTCTATAAAAATTAATAATTTATAAGAATAAAATATTTTATAATTTTTTGTTTATCTAATTTTAAGTTATGCTTATTTTTAAAACAAACAATACATCAATATAATATTTTTCGAGTACAACATTAAATGTTATTTTGAAATTTACTAGGTACGATTATTTATTTACTCAGATACAAACACAATTTATTAAATTGTTTCTCTTTAATATAACTACAAGAAACGTCAAAGTTGTGATGCTTATGACCACCTATTTCATATGGCTTAGTTAAGAGATTTTTTAAGAGATTCTCATAACTAAACGAACGGACAGAATCGCAAAATAGTCTTAGGTAAGAGAAATCTCTTAACTAATGAAAATTCCTTAGTTAAGACCTCTGTGACTGTACGTCAGAATCGCACGGTAAGTTTAAATTTTGAAATGAGTGCCGTTAGCTGTATCGTGTCTTGTCGTCGAAGATGAAATAAATTGAGTAGTGGTAGTTATCAAAGAAGGGTTGGGTCTGACCCGCTTGTTTCCTTGAGTCAATGGTTTCCAGATGCATCAAAAAATTCACCCGAATTATACCCACCCAGCTGGGAAATATTTATGTCAAATTCCCCCAAACGCAAGGTGAAATAGATTCAACTAAATTAAGGTACGTAACAGTTTAGAGAAAAATCGATTTAAAATTTATGTGACACTGAAATATGATTTTAGTTTTTATCGAGAATATACATAGTTTCTAAACCAGTATGTAAACCGAAGAGGATTCTATTCTATTAACGTCCAGTTGGTAAATAAATATAGATTTTTAAATATAAAAATTAAATTTATTTTAGATAATATTTTATTTTAGATTCGTGATAATAATTTGTTAATTTTAAATTGCAATCGTCGGTACCGATAGTAAGTAACGATTAATTAATTTTACTTCAATATCGTTAATTGGTATAATATCGTAGATCAACACACGATAGCTTCATATGGAGCAACAGCAACATTTTTAAATTACTGGAAGCAGGCTTGGAAGAAGAAGGAACACTGCAGTGGCTTTCAGGTAAACCATAATTACAAATATCAACAACTAACAACAAATGAAGCACATTGAATTTTTTAGGTGACAGTGGTTATTCGCTACAGCCATTTTTATTAACTCCAATCCACAATACAACAACAGCAGAGCAGCAAAATTATAAATACATACACAGAAAAATAAGGAGTAAGATTGAGAGATGCATTAGTTTATTAAAAAACTCGTTTCCGGTACTTTTTTTTATAAAATTAGGAAATTAAATAATACATTTTTACTTTTAAATATGATCCACAGGTGTATTTTGGGCGAACGGGTATTGCGTTATGACCCGGAATTGCAGCACACATCATCATATCATGCGTCGTGTTGCACAATATTTTAGTGAAAAATAATGTTAACTTTATCGACGATCCAATTAGTGCATCAACTTCGGAGAGGGACCAAAATCAAGGCATATTTATTGTAAATTCAAATTTATTCAGTTATTAACTTAGCCATTTGATATGTTTCTGATACCAATAGTGGCAACAACAGTTATTTCGCTCAAGGCTCATGAAATTGAAACTGGGTAATAGAGGGTCTTCAAAATTAAATTAAAATTATTTAATTTATAATTGTTATTTATTAACACGAATTTATTTTTTTTTTATATTAAGTTCAATTATTTTTATTTTGTCGAAATTTTCCAAATAATTTTTTTAACAATGAATGTAAAATGAAATACATTAATAAATATTTAAAAAGAGTTATGTTCGAAAATTTGCAGTTAATTATTGCTCCTCATTAATTCAATGATTGTTTTTTGGCTATCAGCAATATCTTTTAAAAGGTTTATCAAAGTAATTTGATTTTCGTTGTTAGCTTTTTGCAACCTAATGGATTCTGCTATTGCGGCACTATCGGCATATTCCTATGATTAAATAATTACTAGAAATATATTTTTTTTTGTCCAGGGGCCTTACTATGCAATTCGACGACTATTTTCGACGGCTATCGTTTTGTATTAGAAAGTACAAGAAGAAAAAGGAACACAATAACTATTGTTTTCTTTTTTCTTCCTGCACCTTCTTATACAAAACGATAGCCGTCGAAAATAGTCGTCGAATTGCATAGTAAGGCCCCAGTTTTGCTACATAATAGCCCGGTAACTAGACTGATTTCAAATAAAGAAAATATAAAATATAAAACATTTTACATTTGTCCATATTTCATTCCTCATACGTTATATTACAAACTTTATACATATTTAAAAAGTAAGAAAAATATTTATTAAATTTATTTAGGCTTAAACAGTGGAAAACGGGAAATTTACATCGAAAATTGTACCATATGCCGAAATTACCATCTACCCTAAATATTTCATTGCCAGCAGAATTAAAGTTTTTCGAATTAAACAAATATAAAAAAAACGAGGTGAAACTTACATTAGACAGTATTTTTGTATGGTTCGAAAAATTTAAAGCGAGTAGCAGTCTCAAAAGAGGACGAACTATGGGCTTAAACGGCTTTGTAATAAGTATAAAAGCATCAGTTTCTAAAACACCCAAAATTTTATTTTTTAAATGTCAATGTAAAGCCGAAATGAAAAAGTCAATCATATATAACTTACAGATTGAAATCAAAGATGACACAATTTGTAAAGCAAGTTGCGAATGTGTTGCAGGCGGAGGGTATATTGCAGCATGTAAATATGTAGCTGCTTCATTATTTGTTGTGGAACACTATACACAAACAGGTTGGGTGCTTCTCTTTGATGGATTAAAATGGATTTATTAATCATGGAATATTTTTCAGGCATTTATTTAAAATTTGTTTCGCCAACTTCAAAACTTCTATTATGGCATCATCCAAGAAAGTCACCAACTCAAGAACGGGATAGAAGTTTTGATGATTTCATGGGATATGATAAAGAAAATATTGTTCCAAGTGCTGCTGAAAATGATCGCATAATTAATTTGCACATTAACTGTAGACTTGTTTCAGATATAAAAAAATACAGAAACATAAATATTGATGGATATTTTAACGACCACACTTATTCTTCTGAATTTGAATATAATTTAATGCATAAAATCAACTCCTTAACATTAGAAGAAATTCGTACTATAGAAAAAAAAAAACAATTGGCCAATCAAAGTCACAACTTTGGAAAAATCTTCGTTATAGTAGAATTACGGCCTCCTTTGCCGGAGAAATTTGTAAAACTGTGAAATCTGGTAAAATATCTACTAAAATTTGCGATAGGATAATAAATCCAAAAAACCTTTAAGGTATAAACAGAACAAGAGCGACAGCGACAGGCGACGACGACAAAATACAATTATCGCCCGGCGATGTCGCCTTAGTAAACACATCAAGAGCGTCAGCGACCGACGGTAAAATAAAATAAAACAACATAACCTTAAATATCTGACTGTGCAATTAATAGGCTAGTTATATAGCCGAAACCGAAACGGAATGAAATGAAACGAATGAATTGATTGTATGAAAACCTACTAGACTAATTATACAGAAGAAACGGAATGAAAACGAACGGACGAATTGATTCAATTCAATTTGCTTTCGCTTCGTATTTGCGGTTATACACTATCGGTTTTAATTTATTTTGCTATCCTTAGTAGCACTTATGTCAAATTGTCAAAACAAACTAAATAAAATACAAAATGGATTCAGACTTCGAGGTAGAATGTATGGATGCAGGTTTTCGAACAAAAAAAAAATAGATTGAATCGCGAAAATCAGTGTATATAACTGAATTATTATTAATTATTAATTATTTTTGCAGAAAAAGCGTGTTTTTGGCCCCGTGTTTGTTCTGTGTAGTTGTGTTTTATGTTTAGAAAGTTCCATTTTGTCTCTGAATTGATTTATTTAGCTTTACACGCCGATACATATTTTTTTTTATTAGCAATAATATATTGATTAATAAAAAAACATCCATTTTTTCGAGAACTGTATTTATTTTATTTTTTATGAAGTTTTTTTTTGCGCGCGCGAATAAATTTTTCAAATAAAACCATTTTCAAAACGCCAAAAAACGTTTTCGTCAATTCGTCTATATAACCATGTCTCTTAACGTCTTTCGTTTTAGCCCGTTTCGTTTCGTTTCGTTTCCGTCTATATAACCAGCCCATTATACTTTAAGAAATTTAAAAAAATTAATTTTAAATAAACTTAAAGGTTGTTTGTTATTAGAGGAGAGAAATCTAAGTGAAACATAATTTTTACGTTAAATGGATTTGCTAAAATTAATCAAAATTGTAAATATAGTTTACATAGTTCTCATAAGTTATGAGTACTATAAAGCAATAGCTTCTCGTAGGCGTTGGTGGATAAGACCAGTCAATTTGTCTAGAGATAATCACGGATTTTTTAATCGGAGTTTTATAAATATAAAAGAGAATGATCCGGAACACTTTCAGCGAGCAACTAGAATGAGCGTCGATCACTTCCAACTACTATTGAATTTAATTAAACAAAATATCGAGAAACATTCAAACAGGAAACCTATAAGTGCTGAATGCAGGTTGGCCGTAACACTTGTGTAAGATAAACAATTTTTCTTCATATATATATATATATATATAGATATAATACAATTTTTCTGCTTTTAGGTACCTTGCACATGGGTGCTCAATGCAAGTACTCGCTTGGAGTTTTAAAATCGGTGTTTCAACAATTCGAGAAATTATTTTAGAAACGTGTGACGCCATTTGGGAGCTTAATCCTATTTATGTTACAAAGCCGAACTACAATGAGTGGATCAAAATTGCACAAGATTTTGAAGCTAACACAGGAATGCCCAATTGTGTCGGTTCGATTGATGGCAAACACATAAATATTAAGTGTCCACCTAAAAGCGGCTCTCTATTTTATAATTACAAAGGACATCACAGTTTAGTTCTACTCGGAGTGTGCGACTCAAATTATTCATTTACTGCTATCGACGTCGGCGCTTATGGCAGTCAGAGCGATGGGGGTATTTTAAAGAATAGTGGTTTTGGGAAACAATTGGCCAATGGAACTTTGGAAATTCCATCAACCAAAATTCTACCCAATTCAATTATTGACTTCCCATACTACTTCGTTGGCGACGCAGCCTTTCCTCTTAAAAAAAATTTAATGCGCCCGTACCCTGGGAAATGCTTATCGCCGGACAAAGAGAATTTTAATAAAAAGCTGTCAAGAGCTCGAATTAGGATTGAGAATAGTTTTGGAATACTGGCGAATAGATGGCGAATACTTGGAACCACGATTAGTTTAAATCCCAAAAATGCACAAAAGATTATATTGGCAACGGTATTGTTACATAATTTTCTGATGTTGCAGAAAAGTGAATTATATTGTCCATATGATTACGTGGATAAGGAGGTAAATGGCGTTAACATTCCTGGAAACTGGCGTGATGAGGGAGAGACACTGCAGCAAGGTCGAATTTTTAGAGGGAATCGATCAACACGGGAAGCATTTATTTTGAGAGACGTTTTAAAACAATTTCTTGAAGAAAGAACTTTTTAAATAAGTTACAATTTTAATTAAAATAGCATGTAAAACCAATTTAACAGTATAAATAAAACATTAAAATTCAAAAAAATATTATTATTGTTTATTATTTCGTATAATAAATTCACTGATATGTAATCCTAATCACATATTTTAAACTAAGTTCGTACTCAGTAAGTTATAATTATAAAAAAAAAAAAATTTAATTCTTTTAATAACAGCCAATATTTTAGTTAAAGTAAAAAAAAATTAAATGATAAAATTAAGACTAGAATTCACATCGTATACTATACTATACATGTAATACCTAATTAGAACCACCACGATTTGAATATTGCCAGATTTTCGAATACACAATATTAGATATTTCCACTTCCAGGTCATCAATAACTACCGCAGGCAATTGGGCATTGTTTATTTTCATCGCCAATGATGAAAATAATAAAGATGTGGAAGTGGCACTTGCTGGTTCATGCAGTTGGCTAATGGATTGAGACGCAACATTCAAAAATTCTAAAAAATTACTATGTACGTCATTTTTGGACGATGATTTAGCTGTTTCAGAACTTCTAGCAGGTGTACTCGTAGATGCAATTATTGTGTCATCTAGGCTTGTAATACTATTAGCATTATCACTAACGTCTATGTAATCGTATGAGTTGTCATCACAAAAGTTTAAACTCTCGCTATTTTTACTTGGATAATTTCCAATTGTGCTAAAAATAGAATAGTTTTAATAGTACATAATAGGAATTTGTTAGGTGATTTGAACTTACATTCTTTGACCGTCAACGTCGGACAAGAAATTCATCAAATCGTAGTATTTCCAATTTTTTTTTTTTTGGTATACATCATCCGGGTCGGGTGCAGCATCTCCTGAATTTACCCGCTCACGACGAGCACGCTTATACGCGTCTCGCAAACTTTTCCATTTCGTTTTACATTCATGTTCTGAAATATTTTAAAAACACAATGGTTTTAATTTCTATAGGGGAAGCAGATAATTTAATATATTCACCTGTCGATTTAAGCTTAGTAGCAATTTCGCGCCAAATTTTGGTTTTAATATCGGTCCTTCGATAATTCATGTGCTTCAAATCATAAATAATAGACTTCTCTCTCACCAGTTCGATCAATTTTTCTTCAAATGACATATTTTTTTTATTAAATTAAATAAAACGATTTTATGTTATTTGTGCGAAAACTTAAAACAAAGTTGACAACCAAAAATTTGTAACTATACCAACGCAAAAGTCACTTGGTATTATAACAACGCTGGCGACAAAATTAGAAATAGATTCTAAAAAAAGTTCGGCGATATTGTCGTCGTCGCCAGCGACATTGGTTTTGTTAGCATCGTATGCTCTCTGTGTATTTTAATTTGACAGGCGTTGTCGCTTGTCGCTGTCGCTCTTGATGTGTTTATACCTTTATGTACCTGCTATAGTTCACGGACGTAGAACTGAAAATAAAATTTTTAATTTATACAAAAAAATTGTAAGTCTAGATATAAGAAAATGCGGCTTGTTTATTGAACCCCTAAAAAATTATTTAGGTGCATCACCTGACGGAATTTGTCCTAATAAAAAATTCATTATTGAAATAAAATGTGCTTACACAGCCACCGACTCTTCGCAACTGCTTTACGTTAAACAAGGCAAATTGTCACGTACTCATAACTACTTTTATCAAGTACAAATGCAAATGCACGTGACCCAGGTTAATATGTGCCATTTCATAGTATACAACACAATTGCTGGATTTTTACACATAGAAACCATTTTTTACAACACTAGTTTTGCTAATGAATGTTTAGCTACCTTAGACTACTATTATAGAACCGTATTTTGGGATCGTATCGAAATTCTGGTTTTCAAAATCTCGATTTATCAAAATCTTGGTTTTTTAAAAATACTGGGGTGACATGTTCTATCATCACTTTCGATTCGTTTTCGATTGTGTTTTGTCTCTTGTAACAAGAACAAAATTGTACGCTATTTTCTTCTTTCATTACAATTTTTCTATTGTGATCTCAGCCTTCTGTATACTTTTCCTTTTCTTCACATCGATAAAATATCGCAAACAAAATTTTTTGTGATAAAGAGTCATGAATGAAAGTAGAAATAGAAGGTTGTTTTATTTGAGCAAGCTGAGATAGCTTTAGAAAAAGCATAATTGGAAAAGCGAAATAGAGTACAATTTTGTTCTTGTTACAAGAGACAAAACACAATCGAAAACGAATCGAAAGTGATGGTAGAACATGTCACCCCTGGTTTTCAAAATCTCGGTTTATAGAATCTCGGTTTTAAATGACTGATTTTCCAATGACTGCTATTCAAAATCACGGTTTTGAAAAATCTTGGTTTTGAAAAATCCTGGTTTTGAAAATCTTTTTTTTTTTGTTGTGATATACCTACAAAGTTTTTCTTGCAGTTTTGGACAGGTTAATTAAGAGTATTTGTATTTTTATTTCAAACTAATAAAATTGATGATTCTGATATGCGCTGAAGTTTGGCAGAATTGTGCTTTTTTATTTAAAATTGTCTCAAAAGATTTTTAATTTTCTGTTATTATTTTTTATTTATTGAGTTTTTTCGGTGTTTTTATTACAATTACAACATATTAAAAATACAAATAAAACTAAACTGGGGTTGAACTTGGACCTGTTTTCTAGATCTTGGTTAGAGAAAAATATATTATCAATCCGCGCCACACACACACACACACACACACACACACACACACACACACACACACACACACACACACACACACACACACACACAGAGAGAGACACACACACACAGATACACACGTTTACCAAAATAATTTGTTATGTTACATTAACTGGAGCGGTTTTCAAAATCTTGGTTTTGAGAAAAATATTTTTATCAATTCGGGCCGCCCGAATTGATAAAAATATTTTTCTCAAAACCAAGATTTTGAAAACCGAGATTTTGAAAACCAGTCATTTAAAACCAAGATTTTGAAAACCAGTCATTTGAAAACCAGTCTTTTGAAACCGAGATTTTGAAACCAGTCTTTTGAAACCAAGATTTTGCTAACCAGTCTTATGTAGCCAACCCCCGTATTTTGTAAGGAATACTTAAGACGAAAATGGCGTGGTCAAATGCCCCTATGTGATATGTAGTGAAAATTGGGCCCCTCGTTTTTGTACTTTCGCATGAAGATATAGTCTTGAAATTGAAATATATGTTTAATCACATCTTTCGAAACCTGTCTGCAAAATATGAGCAGCAGCCTTTTCTTCGTTTTCCAGAAACTGAATTTTTACTAGACCAATTTTTACATGTGTAAGCATAGGAAAGCATAGAACAATGGCATTTTACATTATATGTTCGCATTGAGATACAATTTAGATTTTTCACATATGTACATGTTATATAAGAATCGTAGAACAACATACTAAAAATTCTCTAGCAGCCCCTTCTTTGTTCGCATACAATTGGACTAAAAAAATTATTTTTATGCACGAGATGTCAGATACACATTACACATTACTCTCAATCTCAATCAGTACAATTTGGTTCATAACTTTTATGTTTATATAACAATCACATATATAACAGACTATACAACTCATTGGAAAATGGACCAATCAGATAGTTCAATTTTACACAACTAGTGGTGTTTCGGCCACAAACAAGTAAATCATATTATATTATAATCATATCATCCATGAATATAAACAAACAATTAATATTTTTGACATTTCGCAAAAATGAGTTAATTTGGTGCAGTTTTTATTTGGTTGTGTAATATATTTGGTTGATTCGTTGTATAGTCTTAACGTATACAACTCTAGCTTCGAAAATCATCTGAATATACAGTTGCGGACTCGATGTGTTACCTAGGAAACACATCTCGTCCTCTTAACTGTATATTAGATTATTTTCGAACCTCTTGTTGTATAACTACTGTTGTATAAATCGTATTTCAAGTCTTGTTTTGAGTAATTTAACTTGTGTGTAACATAATCTTTAATACTTTTACAATTTGTTAACTTGTGTGTTCATCATCATTAGAACTATTTGACTTGTATGTTAAATCATCATTAGAACTGTTTGACTTAACACTAATGGGTCCAGAAGGTAAAATGTACTTTTTATATTTATTTTGCATGTAATCTCATAAAATTGTTTATTGTAGTTGAACGATCTCATATTCTCTGTGGCATATGTAAGTCACGCATATTGAAGTGGCGAGGAGTTTGCACTTTAGGAGCACCTTCTTTATGGACAAATGTTACTACATACTCAGAAAGCGTATAGGAAAGTCATATAATCCAAATAGTTATGCTTATGCCTGTTTGAAGTGTCATTCAAGATTAAAGTTCGAAAGATATCACTTACTGCCTGGTAATACAGCTGAGGGTAATACTGTGGATAATAATTTGCATGATTATGAAATGGATATAACTCCTGATAGTTCTTGTTGCACTACATCTTCAGAGATTGATTTCCAGGCTTCAACCATGATTAGTACAACTTCATTTTCGACATTAGAAAACACAAGTACTGAATCTCAATCTGAATTTACATCGGAATTTCTCAGTAGTCAAGCTTCTGTAACGTCAAGCAAAGTTTCTTCTGTTCCAAGAAATGGAATTACAGTCAATCTTTCTAGCTGCTCTGGTACACAGAGAAATTGTTTTATTTGTAAAGAAGCTGGTAGATGTAGGATTTCCAAAGAAGCGATCATCGATATGTGGAAAAGAAAGAAAATTGTTATTCCAATGAGCAATAGATGCTGTCGCTCACATTTTGACAAAAATGGCTTGTTTAATAAGAAGACTTTAGAATCATTAGTTGCAACTAAAGAAACAATAGTATTGTCCGCTGAAGATATTGAAGAATTTTTTAATGCCGTCCACTTTAGTAAGGCCAACTCATACTCTAAAATCGATTTCGACAACGGCTCTCCACTAACTCCATATGACTATCAGAAATTCACTGGGATTTCAATGCCTTCATGCTTTTGTAAAGCTACACATCAGAAATAGTTGCAACAGATCTACGAGAAATGCGTTAGGAATATTCCTAGTAAAACTAAGGATGAACTTGTCACAGGAATTTTTGGGATATTTATTCAATGTAGATGATCAAGCAAGAGTGTCTGCAATATTTGAATCTGTTCGAAAAGCCTTGGATGAGCATTTTGTCCATCTTCATTTAGGTTATAATCATCTATCACGAGAAGATGCAATGAAACATCAAACTAAAATGGCTCATAAACTTCTGGATGCAGATGAAAATTCTATTGTAGTTGTCATTGATGGTACTTATCTATGTGTTCAAAAATCAAGTGATCATGAGTTACAATTATTGACGTATTCCAATCATAAGCACAGAAACTTATTGAAGCCCATGATTGTGGTTTTCCCTGACGGATACATTCTTGAGGCTGAAGGTTTGTTTTTTGCAAACGACAATAGCGATTCAAAAATTTTAGAATACTTGATTTCTACCCCTTATGGATTTACAAAATATTTCTTAGAGAATGATGTTTTACTTCTCGATCGTGGGTTCAGAGATGTCATAGAAAATTTGAAATTGCTAAAACTTAATCCAATAATGCCTCATTTACTAACCAAGGGACAAAAGCAGTTTTGAACAAAAGATGCTAATGAGTCCAGAGCTGTGACTATGAATCGATGGATAGTGGAAAGTGTGAACAACAGAATCAAGAAATACAAGTTCTTTGCTTCAACTATTGAAGTCACTTATTTCCCCAAGCTGTCATCTTTAACTAAAATTCTTTGTGCCTTACTGAATGCATACAGTCCTCCTATGTTTATAGAAAACGAAAATCATGCACGTTACGCAGAGAAAGCAATTAGCAAAATGAATGATTACAATTCTCTTCAAAAGAAGATTGAAGAGCTAGGCCTTGAAAACAAACGAATTTGTTGGGAGGAGGCTACTAATCAGATTCAAGACTTTCCATGTTTATCAGAACAAGAAATTAAAAATGTCACTTTAGGTATGTATCAGTTAGACCAAGGAAAAAGATATACTTATGGACACATGAAGGCAGATTCTAGTTACAAGATCTTTATACATAACGAAATGAAGAATTTGATAAGATGCAAAATTGAAAGTCGTTTTTCGTCACATTATAAATGCTATGAATTCTGGCTGTCAAATCTCAGACTCCGATTCAGATTGAGTCTCTACATAACTTGTTCTAAAGTTACAATAGTTTAGTAAGGAATGTTTCTATGGATAAGTTTGTTTTGCTCCTTCCAAAATAATGTGAATTTTTTATGCTGCTTATTTTGGAATAAGGTTATTTCTGCGCTTATCCAAAAATTCTCCGATAAAATAAACACGATAATAAATGAAATACCAATTGAATACAATTTTTAGATTTTTTATTAATAATGATCGCACTTCTGTTTCGCTTAGTAGTGTGCAAATTAATTATACAGTCCCGTACTAAATGATAGCCGCACTCCTAATTTAAGATTTATTTCATTTCAAATAAATTCTTTTAAAATTCTTCCTTTTCAAAAATAATACTTTTCACTTTACCAATGCGGTCTATAAATAGAAGTCATTATTCTCTGCGGCGTCATGGAAAATGTATGGGTAACCCTCATTTAGTATGGCAATAAAAGATAGCCGCACACAATATTTTATTGTTTTTAATAGGAAATAAATATAAAAAGCACAGTTATAAAAATGATTTTTTATTCCAATTAATATTTTGTGTTTCGGCCATTGTTTTTAATTATTTCGAAAATTCGATTTGGCATACTTTTGTACAAGTTTTGGCATATTAATTTGAAATATTAGCCCATTCGCGTTGTACTGATGACTTTAGTTCATGAACGCTGCTGTATTGTGTTCCTTCAGCATACACAACTCTGCTGAGTACACCCCACATGTTTTCGATGCTGTTAATGTCGAGTGACCTTGCTGGCTGTTTCAAAACTGGTATCTGAGCCTCCGTAAACCAATAATTTACTATCCCGGCGGTGTGTACGGCGGCATTATCCTGCTGGAAAATAAAGTTTGGGCCACCAATTTGTGCATCAACAACTGGTAATGTTTCGGGATAGCATGGATTTATACCGGTTGTTGTTAAGACGACCGGACATAAACTTCACATCCATTCTTCCTTCATAGCCAATTGCACCCCAAACAATCAGAGATCCTCCACCTCGTTGACGCCTCGATAGCACAAGAAGTTCTTTTCAAAGGTCGTGAAAGAGTATTGCCATTAATCAGGGCTATCCATATTCAATTTTTTTCGTCACTAAAAATAACGCGCTGCCACTTTTTCTTCGACGACATATGTTCCTTCGCGAAACGCAATCTGGCATCTTTATGATTTGATAACAGTTGTGGTTTTCTTTGTAATTTTTTGATTTGTATATTATCTGACTCTCTTAATACTTTCCTCACATTACACATCTTTGTATTATCACCAGCTTTTAACGCAATTTGTTGCACGGTGCCAATAAAATTAGAGACGTTTCGTAAAATTAACCGTTTTTCTCTATCAATAAGTTCCACTGGCCGGCCTGCACTTTTATGCGAACCGTATAATTGCGAATTTTTTAAATAATTTAGCACTACCTTCTCACTAGAACTAATATTTCCTGCTATTAAACGGATACTCATATTACTTTTCTTAATAACGTCAATTTATCCTTTTTCAAACTCGTTCAAACTACCTTTTCTACCCATATTTAAAAAAATAACAAAAATCGGAATAATATTTAACACAATAATATTTTAAGACACAAGAATATGTTTGTACGCTAACAAGCTCGGGTAAATACTGACACAGTGTTCAAAAGAATTTGAAAGTATACCTGCGGCTATCTTTTGTTACCATACTAAATGAGGGATCTCTAATTGTCCATGATCCCGCAGAAAATGATGATTTGTATTTATAGCACGCATTGGTAAAGTGAAGAGTATTATTTTTGCATAGGAACAATTTTAAATGAATTTATTTGAAATGAAATAAATCTTAAATTAGAAGTGCGGCTATCATTTAGTACAGGACTGTACGTCACTGTAATGTGCAAATTAATTATAATTCGCATAATTAGGCTAATATACACCATAATTACTGTTTGGAATATTTTTTTATTCAAAACAAAGCAAGTTATTGAATTTAGAAAAAAATAAAAATTATAAAAATAACAAATGCAAAAACTGCTGTAACACCCTGTAATCTGTAAACAAGTGGGAGGGAGTTGCGAAATATTTTTGCAATTATAAAACAATATGCTAAAGAACGACCAATCCTAAAAAGTCGCAAAAAAAAATTTAGAAATATGGAAAAATGATGTATTCCATTTCATGCAGCAGGGCCCAAGCTTATCTATGGGAAAAATAGAAAATGCGTTGTTTTAGGCCCAATTTACTATGCTTATCCTATAGGGTCCTTTAAATGTATATTTATTTGTTTTTAACTATTTAACATGATAATGGTTAGTAAAACGTTTTTTTAAATTATTATAATCGTTGTTGATGATGACCAGAGAACCAATCCAAAGAAATAAGACTAAAGATTAACTTAATTTAAGTCATTTTATTATATTAAATTTTGTAAATGTGATAATGAATTACAAGAAATGTTTGAATATTTCAATTTACGAGCCCACAATGGGCAGTAAAAACCGTTATTATTAGTTATAATTAAAATACATATGTGATAGTATAATACATTAAAATATGTGATAGTAAAAATCATTAAAATAAGTATCTGATAATAGGATAACTTAGCTTGAAATATATTTATATACGATGAACACTTATATAGTATCCAAAAATTAAAATTACAAAAATAAAAAATATTTATTTTAAACTATCCGTTTTTTAAAATTGCAAAGCATATTTGCATTAAAAACAATTTCATCTATATAAGTGGCCAAGGTGACGCTGGTATAATAGATGAGAGTATTTTATTCTTTTTGGTCAAATTAATAACTCTCTCCACATGGATCCTTCTACTGGCTAAGATTCTCGTTTCCAAAATTTTTTCGGGTTCAAATTGCGGTGCTGTTTTAAATGGTGGTATATTAAGAGCAACATTTTTGGTTTCCAATAAATCAGATATATTGAATCCCCGATCAGCCAAAATAATATCGCCGGAATTGAGATGATTTAAAAAGCAACTATCTTCAATAATGAATCTATCAGATTTTGAACCTCCGTATACTTTTGAGCAGAATGTCAAAAGTCCTTTCTCGTCGATCAATCATTTTTTTCATATAAGCATAATATCAGTTTAGTCCAATATTGAAATATTTCGGAAACAATTTGCCTGCGAAGATTATAAAGCTTTGCAATTAATATAAAATCGATCCCTCGACGATACTTGATTAAAGTTAATACAAGTTGATTTTTGCAGTCTAACCCATTATCATATTTATTCGATGTTATGTTAAGGGCTGCATATAACATCTCTAAACGATTTCGTTCAAAACCAGTAAAATATTTTATCTCGAATTCACTTAAATTTTCCAATAAAATATTTAACGGAATTTCGTGATATGTTGCTGTTTGCGTATAGTTGTCTACATAGTGGGCGGTTAAATTCTCAACATCCGAATTTTCTTCTATTGATGAATTTGATAATGATGAATCTGATTGCGGTATCTGAAATAAATATAAGTTAATATTATATTTTAACCACTTATTAAAATAAATAATTAGTGGCTATGAACGAAACCTTGATTTCTATGGGTTTAAAATCTGTGCTAAACACTGCTGCATCAATTTCGTCAGTGGGAATTGGCATGTTTATCTAAAATTAATTAAATTGTTTATGCTTTATTGTATTAATTAAGAAAACTATTGACAAACCTTAATTTCTGTAGCCACAACATCAATAGTCTCACTACTCCTGGCTAAAACACTATCTGGTATTGGTGCTGCTGGTAATTTTTTCCGTAAACGAGTTTTAAACGTTGGACTTCGATGTAAACTTAATGGTAAATTTTGTGTAGGTACACAATTTTTTTTTAATATTTTTGTGTAACCTAATATTACAGAAAAAATACGATTACAACTCAACTATTAGTTAGCATTATGTTATTCATTACCTGAATGAGATTGAACATAATCTGATCCTTAAAAATGTTTGGAACAAACTCTCGAATGTATCTTAGGGGTTTTCAGAGTCCTAATTGCTTTTATCCAAAGCCGCCGAATTGTTTTATTTTTCGGAAACTCGTGAAATTTAATTATCCATTTCTTAAATGTACTATTGCATTCATGTACGAAACAACTTGTAGGCATTTTAATAGATAAGGTTTTATTTAGATTTTATTAAATTTTTTTATAAATACATAATATTCTATAACTTAAAACACAACTTGTACGCTCAAAATTAAATTAATTATTTTAATTATTTTGACAGCAACTACGTTAGTGACACCTAGTAGCATCAGATGTAACTAGTACAGCAGAATACTGGGTTCTCGTTATTTCTAATAGATGGTAGCTCTGGCGGTTAAAGACAGTTTGACATTTGAACATGATCTTTTACAAAATAAAATTGTTATATTTTGCTTTTATTTAAGCATTTAATTGAGAGGATCTACTGTAAACTTAGTTTGTTGTTGTTTTTTTGCTTTTTTACTGATATGCAATGTCTATAGTATTTATTAGTCTATGATAGAAATATATGGTATATTATTTCTAGTTTTATGACTCCAAAGTTGTACCAGATTTTCAAATTTCGACTGACATTTTATTGTACTGAAGAGATTAATCTTATATAATATTCAGTTCAGTAGTCAGATACAATTAAAATATGTAACTTTAAGAAAAAAGGGAACAAAAATAATTGAGCGAGTATGAGAGTACAATAACAATAACGTTTATGTGTTTAGTACATTATTGTTGGTTTTGCCAAAAATCAAAACCTGCTAAAATTCTCTTTAGAGTCTTCTACAGAGAATTTTAGCAGGTTTTGTAAAAATTCATATGCATACACTACACACACATATACACACAGTGCAGTAGCGGTCCGTGGGTCTCAATTCAGGGTGGGCAAAATTTTAAAACTGGTGGTTAAAATCGAAAATTTAAATATATTAGTTAGTGTCATAAACTCATAACCGTTCATTGCAAAATACTACAAAATTTATATTGTAATTTCAATAAAAATAAAAGTTTTTAAACTAAGAGTAACTAATGGCGCGTTAAAGCCGTAGATAAATGCTTCATATCAGGATAGCCTTGCCGAGTCCACACATTATCACCACCAAATAGTACACATGGAAAGCAATACAAACTTTTAAATTGTAAACTGGGAGTTAACCATTGTTTTCTTTCGAAAACCACTCTTTGTTGAATTTTCTGTTTGACGCTTTGGAGTTGTTATTGATAATACCACATTCGGACGATCTGGGCCCATTTTTTTTATCTTCAAAGGTTAAGTTTGTCAAATAAAATCAACAGATTTCAAATTTTCGACAGACATTGTAATATAAAGCTTATATACGAACTTTTTAAAAATGAACTTGTAGCATATAACAATAACGTCCGAAACTTTTTAATTAATTATTTAATTTTTTTATAACACACAAATTAGTTTCAAAATACATATGACAAAGGCCTGACTGTAATTCACAATACTTCATAATGAAAAACAAGAAATGATTTGCACTACACTTCCTTGTGTAAGTTTGATACCATACATTTTATTTAAAAACATATAAATATGTATGTAGGTCGTCTTCTGATTGCGTCCTAGATGAATTTTCTGAATATTTATATACATATACAAATCAAAAACTACTCTAATTTAACTAGGTAGCATCGCGTAAGTGGAGGAAGTTCAGTAGTCAAAACGAAAATTAAAAACAAAAACAAAATTCAATCGACAATAAAAAAGTTTTACTTGCGGGTGATTTTCTTGAATTGCCCACAATGCTTGTTTGTGTGTGTGAATATTTAGCTTTATAAAGGAATAAAAATAGAAAAATTGAGGTAGAGAGCGAAAATGCGCGCGCATCTCAATGTTATGTAGATTTGCACCATCATGCGGCACTACACGATTTGCCCAATGAGAATTTATGAACGAAGCAGAGAATGAAATGATGTAATATACAGTTGCACGGCTGAATGTGTGTTAATTTAGATTTTAGAATATAATTGTAGACGTACGTTAAAGAGAAATAGATATAGAGATTATTAGCTTCACATTTAAAAACAATTTTTTGTGTTAAAGCTTCGCTCTCGTTTTATGGACTAATTTGTATAAAGGGTTTGTTGTTGTATTTCATATTTGAATCTTATACACAAATTATGAATGTGGAATATTTACAGTGCAACTTATTTAACATTATTTTGTATGATGTCGGCGGACATTTGTTTTATAAAAAAAATCTGTGTAATTGGGTCAAATTTAAGAGTGGGCACTGCCCACGTTGCCCAATATGACCGACCGCGCCTGACACAGTGTCAATCCGTCGAGCCATTATTTATGCAAACAATTATTTATTAAAACACAAAAAAAATTGTGGCTTAAAACTACTTTGACTTTAAGTAATTATTAAATATTAACAATACTATTGTAATAACAATTTTTTTTTTGTATTTGAAAATGTTGGACAAAAATTCTTAAATCGTTTTAAATTGTTTATAAATAAAATAATTAACCATTGTTGTTGTGTAATAAAAAAAATATGGCATTAATTATTATTTACATTTGCATAGCCAAATTGTTGATATTAAATTAAATGAAAATATCGCCCGCTTCGTGGCAAGAACTCCTATCTGAAAAAATTGTATTTTTCAGGAAACGAGAAAAACTGTTTCTTATTTGTATGGGCTGCCTTTATAGAAGTAATAGTTTTATCTATGAAATTTTTTTTTCTATTTCTGTATATTAAACTTACATGTGTACATAGATACGTACTCTATATTCCCGTATTTCTACGTCAAAATCTCATTTATGCAAAAATTGCAGATAGGAGTTATTGCCACGAAGCGGGCGATATGTAAACGTAATTAATAAACTCACTAATACGAATTTCCGAACATACAATATTTTAAATCCAATTGACACTAGGTAACCTGCCACCTATCAGAATTATGGTGAAAGTCTATAAGACACAATTATTGATCGCTGTCAAATCTTATTTAAAATTACACAGCTCAAGAACAATTAGTTTTCGATATAAGCATATTAAATTAAATTTGGATTAAAAAGTGCGATTAAAAGAAATTAAAATAGTGACGATACTTTTTTTATTGTGTTTTATTTTTATTATTTAACTCATTTAATTGAAATTCTTGCCTAACCAGAAATTGTAAATTGTTTACGATGAAAACGAAAACTCCTACACAGTATTTTGGCGTTCCGCATTGCAAGACTTACCGTAAATCGGGCATTTCTATGCACAAAATTCCTCGTAATGTTATGAATAACCGCAAAGAGCTTCTTAAGTGGAAGATTGTGCTGAAAATGGGAAAACCATTCCCAAAAAATTTTGTGATTTGCAGCCTCCACACAAATTACTGTCCCAATTTTGAAAACAAAACGGACAAAGGCCACGCTTCTGAGATCAGTAATTCCATCGAAAAATTTACCTAAATCTTCGTGTGTTTCAAAAATATGTATCCAAAAAATTGAAGCTAAATACAATAGATTAGAAAGGCGCAATAATTCCAAACTCCGGTATGTAATAATTAAGATGAAGTTCAAACTATATTTTATTTCATCTGTTTTTATTTTAGTTCGCAACAGGTTCTTGAGGAAGAGTCAGAAATTCGCAGAAATAGTGGATTTGTTGATTTTAATTATTCTACGCTTGTACTACCGCATTCCTCGGCACAAAAATCTGTTGGTGTACAGGTAAATCAAAACATTTTAAAGTTTGATAAAGGTACTCAAGCTACCGAAGAAATCCAGTAAACAATTTGCCGTTTAAAATATATACAGATAAACAATTGAATACAATGACCAGGAATACCGACTAGAAAGTTATTGGATGCAATAGTCGATTCTTGTTTAATTATTCGCCCATCGAAAGACTAACATTAAGACATCACTGAAAACAGGATTATCTTAACAATGTATAGAATAAAATCTAATTCGTCGAATGCACAGACTGCGATTCTGTTCAATTTAAACCAAAAAACTACCAAACACTACTTTAATGACTGCGTACAATTATTATCAAAGACACTGGAATGTTGTGTTTATTTCCAGACTAAAGAGGAAAATCTTAAAAGTATGCCAACTTGCTTTGCTAAATTTAAAAATACGATGACAGTATTAGATTGTACAGAAATCAAGACCGTACAATTTTCGTTGCTTGACCTGTCGAACCTGCACTTACTCCCAATATAAGGGCACTCATACAGTTAAACTGTTAATTGGGGTTTCTCCGTCCGGACTTGTCAATTTTATAAGTACAGCAGTTGGCGGAAGGACTTCCGATAAAGCTGTATTTAACTTGACAAATTTGCTAGATAAATTGAAGCCAGGTGACGGAGTAATGGTCGACAAGGGGTTCATGATTGGAAATGAGCTTTCAGAAGCAGGAATTGAGATGATTCGACCAAGCTTTATGAATTACGATCGAATGAAAGCCGATGTCGAGAATGATCGACTAATAGCTGCTGCTAGAGTCCACGTTGAGAGGCGTATATCCAGAATTAAATTGTTTAAAACTTTAACTGAAAAGGTTTCGTTGTCCATACTTCCTTATTTGGATGATATTTTAACAGTTGCTTGTGCCATTTCCAACCTAAGTACTCCTATTTTAAGTGACGACAAGTTTATGTATTTATCACATTAAATTCAGCAGTTTTATTCTATCACAAATCAAACTTTAAATATCAAAAAATTGACTATCAGTCTTCAATTTAGGTAATAATATTGATATTATCTATCAGGTATCCATTCAGGTATATGTATATCATTAATTTAAATTCAATTATTCTTAAAAAATAAAATGTATACTATTATGTTATATAAAACAAAAATTGACTTTGTCTCAAAATTCAAGGTCGTAATAAATATATAAGTGTATAATATGTATAACTATTCTACAAATAAAAACGACATCACATTTTCAAAATAGATTTGAATAAGGATATTTATATAAACATCTAAGAAATCTTCGTCTTTAGGAACTTCAATTATTTCAAAAGTATCATCTTTTGAGGAATATATAACTAAATCACAATTTTTCAAATTTGTAACGGCAAGGCCCAGTTGAATTTGACCAGAATAATGATGGTGCTTTTTTAATTTATACTCGTTATATTCATTTAAAATTAAATATGGCAAAGTTGGGAGTAAATCCGAAGCTGTTAAAAATTTTCCATTAACAGGACATTTAATTTCTAGCAGCTTCCATTCATCACCATTGAATAATATGCCATCCGGGCTGACTCCAAGAAATGGGAGGTCAGGAGAAATAATTAAACCGGTCTCGAAAACAAGATAATGCTTACTAAAACGTCTTTTCGCCAGCTTTTCGGCGTGCAGCCCGTATCGTGTGGCATCATTGCCCATAAAATTTCCGTTATATAATGTATTTAATTTTTTAGTCCAATTTAGGCTTTTGTTGTATGCGTACGTGTACATGCAGTACGATATACTCCCAGTGATTCTTATTTTACGCTCGACTAGCCATTGTGCACTACTTTGCTTGACGGTCGACTTGCAAATCTGTATTACTTCGTTAGTCGTTTTGACCACTTTAGTGGTGTATTGAATTGGCGTGATAGGGTTTAAATAACTGAGCGATAACGGCACAAATCTTTTTAAGCCACCGTGACATATAATTAATTTTAAAAATTCATCCTCATTGTCATCGACGTTATTTTCCGATGAATGGCAAATTGATCTGTATCCAGCCGTCATTTTTGCTATTTCAGATTCAGGCGCACCTAGAAAAATATGAAATTTAACTAAATTTTTATTTATTTTAATAGGATAAGTTTACCTTTGCTAAGCAGTGACCTCACAAGCTCTTTTTGTTCGAAAGTAGCTGCTTCCTCTGGTTTGGTATGCCGTTTTACATCGACATGGCACATATTTTTGACCAGAACCGCATTATACCGGTATGCCACTGATTTTGCCGATTTCCCCCATTGCTGCTTCAGCTGGGGTCAACTTATAACTTCCAGGCATGGTTCACTAAAAAATAAATTATTATAAATAATAAATAACTGTAATAACAATGATTGAGAAATTAATCATATTACCGGAAAATTTTAAGAAGACAAGCTGCAATATGCTTGCATTTCTCTCCCTGCCCGGCTTTGCAGGAACAAACGCATTTCCAATGACAAATTTCTTTATTTAAATTGTCCAATGTAATTTCGTGCGGGCTGCTCATCATTGCAGACGTTTGCATAACGAGCCCAATTATTCTATTTTTCGTTGGAAGCGGAGCGATTCCTAGAGCATATATCCACCCAGCCTTTACGATTTCTTCTCCAGCACGCAAGGGTCTTTTGGCTTCCCCAAAATATTCGATTAAGTCGCACAAAGATATATTTAATGTTTTGCTGTCATAATTATCCACTCTAACAACAAAAGTAAAGTTTCTATTATTTACAATAAATCATACATATAGAAAAATAAAATTAAATGTATCTGCTGTATGATAAAACCATTACAATTACGACATATTTATTTCATTTGCATCAAATTAATACAAATAAAATCAAATAAATCAAAATAAAATATCTGTAATTGATTTGTTTGTATTATTTTGTTGACGCTAACTTAATATCAAATTTCTTGATTTTTAACACTAATTATTTCACATTTTATCAATATAATTGAACCGGCAAAGTAATATTTAGATCAACCAGATATTAAACTTACACACTGGAACTAATTTTTTTAATAATCAGTTTAATTTTAATAATTAAAAATAATAATTACCTAAAGAATATTTTCCTCAACATTGATGACAATTGCACTGAAGAATTAGCTGTCATATTTTGTCTTATAAAAACCTTCGAAAATATAATCAAAGATGGCACTGAAATCACTTTACCGAGTGTCAATATGCACAAAAAACAAACTACAACAGCGCCATAATATTATGTAGACGAAATACACCACCCTAGACATTCTCAGACTTGATGAGTAATTTTCTTTACAATAGATGGAACTTTATATTTATGTAAATACCAATTTGCCGTAGTTCATAACAGATGTCACTTTATTTGATTTTTTACTAATTTTTACATATTTTTTACATTTGCCAATTTTTTACTATTTTTTACTATTATTTACGTAAAAGAGTAAAAAATTATTTTTTACGCGTAAATGCACAACCCTGGTGGTATCAGGTTATTAATTTTTAAGAACAGCTTCTTCTCGTTATTTATTAAATTTTTCTTTTTTAGCTCATCAATAATTTTGAAACACTTTTTATTTACATTTTTTGCTTTTTCTCTACACTTACATTCATTTCAGAGCAAACATTTACAAACAGAGTAAGCTTAGATTATGTCCAGTTCACATTAAAAAATACAGTGTATAGAGTAAAATTATTCTGGTTGAATAAAAAACGCAGTGTGTTATTTTGACAACGCACCGCTCGCTCAGGTTGAATTAAAAAATAGACCCTCTGTGTCCTCTAAAAGTTCTGTCATTTTATATTGGTAGACAGTTAAGTTCAAAAGTACTACATAGTCTTATTGCCTTTATCAGCTTTCGTTAAACATAGATTTGGATTATCTTTTAAAAATTTAGTCGTCTCTTTTTGGGCTTTTATAAGAATTTTACTATTTTTCGAAATTAAAGATTTTTATTAAAAAATTGCTTTATCACATTTGTGGTTTAGGCCCTTTTTTCGTCCACAATATCAAGGTATGTTTCAGATAACATACCCGGTAAACCACGAAGACGAAAATATTGTAAATGTTAACTCAAATGACTGACATTGTTACTGAAATTATTAATTTAACTTCAGTGCCTGTGCGTTGTATACTCATAAGTAACGCAAAGGTAGAATTTACATTTTAGTCTTTGATGGTAGAGTTATAACTGAAACAAGTCATTTTTGGAAATACTTACTTAAAAGTCAGTCTTACCATGAGATTAAATAACTTTATAAAATGTTCATCTTGAATTTCAATCATTTGATATACAAAAAAGATAGTTACAGAACTTTGGTTTGGAGGTTCATTATACCGGGTGAATTTTTTAACTTGATACACTCAAATATCTCGGAAAATAAGCACTCTACGAAAAAAATGGTAGAGATCAAAATTTAATTATTCCTTGGGAGCTAATACATTAGTGTTAAAATTAGTACCCCACCCCTCCTTGTAGGTCGGGCGGGGGGTAACTTTGTAACTAAGATAGGAACCCCTATTTTTTATTGCAGATTCGGATTTTACGGCTAAAAATACGTAGGATTTGACTGAAACATTTTTTCGATTCATGATAGATGGTGCTGTAATTGACGAGATTTAATTTTATTTGATTTATCCTACTTAGAACCTACGCAAACGATTCTGCAATACGTCTGCAATAAAAATACCATGGTTTCGTTGTAAGTACTCGAAGTTAGTCTTAAACAATTTGTACTATCGTATTCATATGTATTTGTGCAGTGTATATTTTTTATACAACGCCACACAAACTTGATTAAAATTGATATAAATAAAAATCTTTTTGAGATTAATAATTTTTATTTAGTTAGCTTAATTATCTTTATTCAATAAAAAAAATTTGTTAATTTTAATTCATGTTAATTAAAATTATAGATGATTTAATTGTATACAAAATTATTTGTACATACAAATTTTTATTCATAACTATTTGTGCACATTAAAAATTAAGATAAAACAATAGTAAATTAATTAAAATTCATTTTTTTTTTGCTAATTAAATGGTGATTTAGTCAATTAGGATGTATATGCCCTTATTTAGATTTTATTACTTCTCTTTGACATCTCGCAAGTGGTCCAGATTTGTCGATAAAATCTCATGGAACCTTATCGCTTATGGTTTAATTAGCAGCCTTCTACATATAAATGTTTGTTCTTACTATATCGTGAATATGATCTTTCGCTTTCATTTAAATCCTCGCAAGTTTAAATCGGAACTTTACCTTGGTCGTGGTTACTAATTGTAATTATATTCAAAAAATTTGTATTGAATATCGTCAATTACAGCGCCATCTATCATGAATCGAAAAAAATGTTTCAGTCAAATCCTACGTATTTTTAGCCGTAGAATCAGAATCTGCGACAAAAAATAGGGGTTCCTATCTTAGTTTCAAAGTTACCCCCCAGCCCGACCTACAAGGAGGGGTGGGGATTTTAACACTAATGTATTTCCCCCGCGGAATAAATAAATTTTGATCTCTACCATTTTTTTCGTAGAGTGCTTATTTTCCGAGATATTTGAGTGTATCAAGTAAAAAAACTCACCCGGTATATCGAGTGTTAAGAGTGAATTATAGAACATTGACATAACCGACCTCTTATTCGACGGGTTAATAAGTCAGTTATACTGATTGGATTTTGAAATCAGTAATATGATAGAAAATTGAAGACAAATACTCGAAAGCCCGTAGAACTATACTGAAGTTTGGCTTTGAGGTCTGTCATATGGTAAACGTTTCAGTAAATTACAGTACACTGACCTAATCTATTATTCGATACGTTCAAAGGTTTAGTTACACTAATTTGAATTTGAAGTCAGCAATATGATGAATTTTAACGTCGAATAAAGAAGATGAGACGCGGAAGGCAGTGTTTAGCAAACAAATAAGTGACGTCATTTTGGGTTTGACAATATACAAAGATGTGTTAGTCAACGTGCATCTTGCGTTGACAGGTTAGTAAATTTGTTTTTATCTAAGTGTTTGGTGTAATATCGTTTGGTTTTAGCGTGGTTTAGTAAATAAGTGATATATTTTATCTCAAATAAAAAATGTTTTCTCTAATAAACAATAAAAAAATTAAAATTAAAGCAATAAATAATTTAAAGTATAAAATTAAAAAAAAAAAAAAAAAGAAAGGTTAAAACAAATTTTAAACAAAAAAGGAAAAAGTTTTCCAAATACCCAAACATGAGGTGAATTAAGTGATGAATCAAATTATTGTGCGCCTGATAATTATAATAGTACTGTGTTAATTGGATAATGATGTTTGTGACATACAAGTTTCAAATAATATCCTTATATGTGGTGTATGTAGCATCAGCGGTTGTAAAAAAAAATATTTTATCGAAATCAAACGATAATGGTGGGTATAATAATTGCGTGCTTTATTGTGAAATAAGTGGAAATGATGTTTACGATCTTCCTAAAATTAATAATGATTTCCATTTCTACTTAGATTCCGATTCCAGTTACCAATGTAAGACGTTAAATTAAGTAAAAAAAAATCGCCCCAAAATTTCGACTGTAAGATCACTTTTTACTTTTATTGCAATTTTTAACCAATTTTAACTCCCGAAAAAAGTGATTTTACGGTCAACATTTTGTGGCGGTTTTTTTAAAATCAAAGCGATTAAAACAAGCTAGCTGGGCCACTTTTTAAAAAAAAAAAATTCAAAATTTATCTCAGTTTAATCAGAACCATCTTGATATGAATAGAGCCGGCATATGAAAATGAACTTAAAATAAGGGATATAGAAACACTAAAAATTCATTTATTTTCATAGAGTTTATATGAAAAAACGCGATTTCGATTGACGATAAAATATGAATTAAAAGTTAAACCCAGTTAAATAATTTTTTAAGAAATCGCTAATAAACAACTCAATGTCTTACTCATTTAAAACACAGATTCTCAAATTTCCCTATTTTCCAGCAATAATCAAAAGAAAATAAGGGAAATTAAATTAAAAAACATTCTACAACAACAACAATGTGTATTAAAAAGAGAAAATTCAGTTTAATGTCGTCATCATTTGTCCACATCTAAACCCAATGGTAAGAAAAAAGACAACACGCCTCCCCTCAACAATCAAAATTTAAAAAAAATCAAAAAGAGCCAAACAGAATAAATTAAATCAATACAATGAGTGCGAAAAAAACAAAACATTAAAACAATCTAGCATGCTTTGCAAATTCAAAATAACTATAGAAACACAAGATATACAGAAAATAAGGTATAATATTGCGCATGCTGTTGCTATCCTTTTTTCACAATTTCACGTCACGTGAAGACAAAATTGCTGATATTTATATGGAGTTTCGGGTGGTGTGAAGTTTATGATAAATTGACAAAAAACCTTACAACAGCCAAAAGTGTAGCAGCATATTTTATTTTTCGCAAAATTTGATAATAATCATGATTTTGTCGTTTGTTATCAGGATAAACCTTGGTGTTCAGTAGGATTTCATGAATAATTGTGCCAAAAGATATTTTTGCACGACCCTCAGGGGCTGAGATTTTGATTTTAACATATTTCCACATATAAAAAAAATGTGTAGCTGGAGTTTGATGGCCATTGACAAGTAATCGTAGAGATAGGTACGCAGATCTGACAATGCCTTGGTGTTCAGTAGGATTTCATGAATATTTGTGCCAAACAATATTTTTGCGCGACCCTCAGGGGCTGAGATTTTGATTTTAACATATTTTCACATATAAAAAAAATGTGTAGCTGGAGTTTGATGGCCATTGACAAGTAATCGTAGAGATAGGTACGCAGATCTGACTATGCCTTGGTGTTCAGTAGGATTTCATGAATATTTGTGCCAAACAATATTTTTGCGCGACCCTCAGGGGCTGAGATTTTGATTTTAACATATTTCCACATATAAAAAAAATGTGTAGCTGGAGCTTGATGGCCATTGACAAGTAATCGTAGAGATAGGTACGCAGATCTGACAATGCCTTGGTGTTCAGTAGGATTTCATGAATATTTGTGCCAAACAATATTTTTGCGCGACCCTCAGGGGCTGAGATTTTTATTTTAACATATTTCCCTATATAAAAAAATGTGTAGCTGGCGTTTAAAATGTGTAGCTGGAGTTTGATGGCCATTGACAGGTAATCGTAGAGATAGGTACGCAGATCTAACTATGCCTTGGTGTGTAGTAGGATTTCATGAATATTTGTGCCTAACGATATTTTTGCGCGACCCTCAGGGGCTGAGATTTTTATTTTGTAAAGTATCTGTTAAGTTGGTAAAGTATCTGCAATTGAATTTAAATAAATAAATTCAACGAGATTTCTGGCTGGTAATCCGCGATTGGTAAAGTATCTGCAATTGAATATACAGCGGATAATTGTTTACAATAAATTGTTGACATATATTAGAGCTACTGGGTTAACCGTTGCTCTCGCGTTGCTTTCAATAACAGATTCAGATAAATCGTCATGTATTTCCCATGATCCTGATTTCCTTTTTATGTAGGTGGTATAGTGCCCTGGGGATTTTCTGGACTGAGCAGGTTGATAATGAATGATACCAACCAATACCAGTTTAGTCGAGCCAAAATTTAATTCTGCCTGAATTTCATTAATTTGAATATTATATTTTGTATTCGAATTTAGGGGTTGTACATCTATAATGGCGAACCCGTTTCGCGTGCTCAACTGTAAGTCTTCGGGATTATCAATTGAGAATTTACAATTGTTGCATTTTCCTCCATAAAAATGGAAGACATTTTCAATTTTTTTTAAGTCCTTTTCTTTGAAATTCACATAACCGATTGGGATGTAAAAGTTGTCTTTCTGGTGTTGTGCTAAACATTTTGGACACTTATAATTTAATATTATTGATCTGTTCATAAAATATTCAATATATTTAGATATATTGCAAACACAATTAAGCTCAATATTGCTCGAACCCTGTGTTATATTAAAACATTTTATTAATAAATCACTACGCTTAATTTTTGTTGAACGGCTAGCTCCATTATTCAAAAAATGGTTGATGAAATGAAAAAATTCAGCATCGATAGATTTGTTCTTTACTTGCTCGTAATCCGTAAATACCATGCAAACGATTTGCGATAACGAATCAAATCCACAAGTAGAATAAACATTAATTGAAATGTTATTCTCATTTTTATATGTAAAACCATTTGGCAAAAGGGGGTTGGTCAATAGCGAATTTTCCGATTCTTGTTCACTATTTACGAATTTGAATAATTCCTTTTTGGAATATCTCTCTATAACACGTTTGCCGATGTGTTTTGGCGAATCATATAATTTTATTTTTTTGTTCCATTTTTCAGAATTTAGTAAATTATCTGGATCTTCATCGGAATAATTCTCTTTCAAATATTGCTTTCTGTTCGACTTTTGAGTCGGTTGAAGGGCATTGGTAACTTCTATAGAGTTGACTAGGAGTTCATTTTTTCGTTTTAATATTGACATAAATCTTCCAATTCTCAAGAATTTTCTATCAATATAATAATGCTTGACGTGTCTGAACCATAACTCAACGTTGGAATTAGACAAACGACCTTCTATTTTCAAATATTTGGAAAAGCATGTACTCCAAAGCGGCAGATAAGCAAAATAACGCTGAATACTAAAAATTAAAAACTCTGGGCAGTAGAAATCATTTTTTGGCGTATCGTTAAGCTTGCCATTATTTTCAATTTCAATTTTTCAAGCACATTAATGAATTTTTTATAAAACAACCTTTGAGAATAGTGTGATTTCTCATTTTCTATAAATTCATTGTCGTGATCTTGTGATTCATCTGATTCAACTTTGATAGAGTTGTGAGAATAAAGCAAATTCATAAATGACGAAAACTGACTGAAGGATTGGCACACTTCCTCGTTTTTGAATTTATTCATACATATAATACAGAATATTTTGAAAAGCATGTATATCTGTTCGAGTGTATCACAATTTAAAATCAAACAAAACATATCTAAAATAAAATTTTTCAAATTGGTGGAAGCTTTAGGAATTTTCTTTTTAATTTGGGTGGCTATAATATTTATGAAATGAGTGCAGCAAATAAACACGGACACGGCAGTGTGTACTGGAGCACTATTAGCTTCCATACAGTTAAATATATAATTGATATAGCCCAACACATTCATATTTTTATTGAAAGTTTGAAGAATAGCTTGGATATAAGCCCATGTCCAATCTACCACGTAGACTAGTGGAATATTTAATTTAGGAATTATAGCGATTTCAGATTTAAATTTCATTAAAAATATTCCAATTGTTGTTGTATCGTGTTTGCATGAAATCATTTCAGCTACCGGCACAATTGTGGTTCCAATTTTTACGACACCAGCGTAATACAATATATTGCATTTGTGCTCCAAGTGGCACTTCGGCTTTTTTACCACACTCCCCGTTGCATCCAGATACAATATCAATGGACCATACTTTCTAAGTAATTCCAATTGTGTTCTACGTAATAAAACTACAACTAATGGTAATGAAACACTGTGTATATACCTGTTTGCATTAAGCAATTGCTCTTTATCCCATCGATACATCATATCATAAATATCGCAATCCTGAATCAAATCATTCCTTTTCAATATTTCAGACCACATTTTACGCAAAACGACGTTAGTAGTTAACTTCATTGTGTTGCCAGTTTTAATTAAATCAGTATCTACATTACTTCTCATTTCTAAATCGACGTTATGAGCAGTAGAAACCTCCAATTTATTTTTAAGAAAAGAGCGCCGTTTTCCCCTTACTTGTTCAAATACCTTATTGCCTTCATGTACCTCACACTTGCCTGCGGTACCAAAAATTTTCATACCTCGTTGGGAATCGATCACTAATTTAAAACGATGGAAATGTGTCGAATATTTGCATCGACCATATATAATAATATTGTCTTGAAATTTTTTTCGTAGACGAATTGTGTCATACGAAATAACGCATGCATGTTTGCTGAAAATTAGCGCATTAGATACTGCCCATCTGATTTCTTCTTTTGATCCTAATTTATCTAGTAGTTCATCATAGTCAGATCTGCGTACCTATCTCTACGATTACTTGTCAATGGCCATCAAACTCCAGCTACACATTTTTTTTATTTGTGAAAATATGTTAAAATCAAAATATCAGCCCCTGAGGGTCGCGCAAAAATATCGTTTGGCACAAATATTTATGAAATCCTACTGAACACCAAGGCATAGTCAGATCTGCGTACCTATCTCTACGATTACTTGTCAATGGCCATCAAACTCCAGCTACACATTTTTTTTATATAAGGAAATTTGTTAAAATACAAATCTCAGCCCCAGAGGGTCGCGCAAAAATATCGTTTGGCACAAATATTCATGAAATCCTACTGAACACCAAGGCATAGCCAGATCTGCGTACCTATCTCTACGATAACTTGTCAATGGCCATCAAACTCCAGCTACACATTTTTTTTATATAAGGAAATTTGTTAAAATACAAATCTAAGCCCCTGAGGGTCACGCAAAAATATCGTTTGGCACAAATATTCATGAAATAATACTAAACATCAAGACATAGTCAGATCTGCGTACCTATCTCTACGATTACTTGTCAATGGCCATCAAACTCCAGCTACACATTTTTTTTATTTGTGAAAATATGTTAAAATCAAAATCTCAGCCCCTGAGGGTCGCGCAAAAATATCGTTTGGCACAAATATTCATGAAATCCTACTGAACACCAAGGCATAGTCAGATCTGCGTACCTATCTCTACGATAACTTGTCAATGGCCATCAAACTGCTGCTACACATTTTTTTTATTTGTGAAAATATGTTAAAATCAAAATCTCAGCCCCTGAGGGTCGCGCAAAAATATCGTTTGGCACAAATATTCATGAAATCCTACTGAACACCAAGGCATAGTCAGATCTGCGTACCTATCTCTACGATAACTTGTCAATGGCCATCAAACTGCTGCTACACATTTTTTTTATTTGTGAAAATATGTTAAAATACAAATCTCAGCCCCTGAGGGTCGCGCAAAAATATCGTTTGGCACAAATATTCATGAAATCCTACTAAACGCCAAGGCATAGTCAGATCTGCGTACCTATCTCTACGATTACTTGTCAATGGCCATCAAACTCCAGCTACACATTTTTTTTATTTGTGAAAATATGTTAAAATCAAAATCTCAGCCCCTGAGGGTCGCGCAAAAATATCGTTTGGCACAAATATTCATGAAATCCTACTGAACACCAAGGCATAGTCAGATCTGCGTACCTATCTCTACGATTACTTGTCAATGGCCATCAAACTCCAGCTACACATTTTTTTTATATAAGGAAATTTGTTAAAATACAAATCTCAGCCCCAGAGGGTCGCGCAAAAATATCGTTTGGCACAAATATTCATGAAATCCTACTGAACACCAAGGCATAGCCAGATCTGCGTACCTATCTCTACGATAACTTGTCAATGGCCATCAAACTCCAGCTACACATTTTTTTTATATAAGGAAATTTGTTAAAATACAAATCTAAGCCCCTGAGGGTCACGCAAAAATATCGTTTGGCACAAATATTCATGAAATAATACTAAACATCAAGACATAGTCAGATCTGCGTACCTATCTCTACGATTACTTGTCAATGGCCATCAAACTCCAGCTACACATTTTTTTTATTTGTGAAAATATGTTAAAATCAAAATCTCAGCCCCTGAGGGTCGCGCAAAAATATCGTTTGGCACAAATATTCATGAAATCCTACTGAACACCAAGGCATAGTCAGATCTGCGTACCTATCTCTACGATAACTTGTCAATGGCCATCAAACTGCTGCTACACATTTTTTTTATTTGTGAAAATATGTTAAAATCAAAATCTCAGCCCCTGAGGGTCGCGCAAAAATATCGTTTGGCACAAATATTCATGAAATCCTACTGAACACCAAGGCATAGTCAGATCTGCGTACCTATCTCTACGATAACTTGTCAATGGCCATCAAACTGCTGCTACACATTTTTTTTATTTGTGAAAATATGTTAAAATACAAATCTCAGCCCCTGAGGGTCGCGCAAAAATATCGTTTGGCACAAATATTCATGAAATCCTACTAAACGCCAAGGCATAGTCAGATCTGCGTACCTATCTCTACGATTACTTGTCAATGGCCATCAAACTCCAGCTACACATTTTTTTTATTTGTGAAAATATGTTAAAATCAAAATCTCAGCCCCTTAGAGTCGCGCAAAAATATCGTTTGGCACAAATATTCATGAAATCCTACTGAACACCAAGGCATAGTCAGATCTGCGTACCTACATTTACGATTACTTGTCAATGGCCATCAAACTCCAGCTACACATTTTTTTTATTTGTGAAAATATGTTAAAATCAAAATCTCAGCCCCTGAGGGTCGCGCAAAAATATCGTTTGGCACAAATATTCATGAAATCCTACTAAACACCAAGGCATAGTCAGATCTGCGTACCTATCTCTACGATTACTTGTCAATGGCCATCAAACTCCAGCTACACATTTTTTTTATTTGTGAAAATATGTTAAAATACAAATCTCAGCCCCTGAGGGTCGCGCAAAAATATCGTTTGGCACAAATATTTATGAAATCCTACTGAACACCAAGGCATAGTCAGATCTGCGTACCTATCTCTACGATTACTTGTCAATGGCCATCAAACTCCAGCTACACATTTTTTTTATATAAGGAAATTTGTTAAAATACAAATCTCAGCCCCAGAGGGTCGCGCAAAAATATCGTTTGGCACAAATATTCATGAAATCCTACTGAACACCAAGGCATAGCCAGATCTGCGTACCTATCTCTACGATAACTTGTCAATGGCCATCAAACTCCAGCTACACATTTTTTTTATATAAGGAAATTTGTTAAAATCAAAATCTCAGCCCCTGAGGGTCGCGCAAAAATATCGTTTGGCACAAATATTCATGAAATCCTACTGAACACCAAGGCATAGTCAGATCTGCGTACCTATCTCTACGATAACTTGTCAATGGCCATCAAACTGCTGCTACACATTTTTTTTATTTGTGAAAATATGTTAAAATCAAAATCTCAGCCCCTGAGGGTCGCGGAAAAATATCGTTTGGCACAAATATTCATGAAATCCTACTGAACACCAAGGCATAGTCAGATCTGCGTACCTATCTCTACGATTACTTGTCAATGGCCATCAAACTCCAGCTACACATTTTTTTTATTTGTGAAAATATGTTAAAATCAAAATCTCAGCCCCTTAGGGTCGCGCAAAAATATCGTTTGGCACAAATATTCATGAAATCCTACTGAACACCAAGGCATAGTCAGATCTGCGTACCTATCTCTACGATTACTTGTCAATGGCCATCAAACTCCAGCTACACATTTTTTTTATTTGTGAAAATATGTTAAAATCAAAATCTCAGCCCCTGAGGGTCGCGCAAAAATATCGTTTGGCACAAATATTAATGAAATCCTACTGAACACCAAGGCATAGTCAGATCTGCGTACTTATCTCTACGATTACTTGTCAATGGCCATCAAACTCCAGCTACACATTTTTTTTATTTGTGAAAATATGTTAAAATCAAAATCTCAGCCCCTTAGGGTCGCGCAAAAATATCGTTTGGCACAAATATTCATGAAATCCTACTGAACACCAAGGCATAGTCAGATCTGCGTACCTATCTCTACGATTACTTGTCAATGGCCATCAAACTTCACCTACACTTTTTTGTGTATATACTCTTCTGTTGTCAGGTTTTGTTTTTTTTTGTCATTTTTTTTTTGTCATAAACTTCACTTTAGTGGAGTTTCGTGATATTTTTATTCGTTTTTTAAATAAATGGAAAATAAATGAATTTTTTTTTTATTTTTGCCATTAATTATTTTTCGACTTTATGTTAAAATTAAACATTTCAATTTTGATTTTAGTTATATACTGTAATACTTTCGGAATTAAATCGCGAAAAGAGGCATGTTTTAATATTCGTGTCTAGAGCAGACTGTTTGAGCACATTGCATAACAAGTTTTGGAATTTATGAGTAGAATTTTTTTGTTAAATGCAGAGAACGATTTGATTTTAATTATTTAATTCAAAAATTTGGGAGTGTTCGATTTTAAATATACTAAATTTGAATAATTCCTATTGCAACAAAACTATCAATTGTACTTCTGATAAGAACACATATAGAACACAATACAGTGAATAGGTGTTTTGATTTAGTTGTAGCGAAAACCATAAGACAATAAATGAAATAAGCCAGAGATTTAATTTTAATTTATAGTTTTATTTAATTTCCTTTTTTTTCAAATTTATATTTTCTATTAACTGGGCGTTTAATAATTTGTGAACTGAATTTTTATTTAATATATTTTTCCATTTATATTTAACGTTGAATATGGACATAATATTTGAATAGGTACGTGGATACCAATAATTTGAAGCCAAACGATAATAGATGGCAAAAATTTGAGTACATAACGTAAATGACCAAAAAAAATTAATAATTGGTACGTAAATGACCAAAAACGTACATTTAATAATTTAATTGTTTTATGTTATTTATTCATAATTTTGTTTACCCTTTTTTCCATTTATCTTAGACATTATCAAAGCTCCTAGATATACAAGCCATCAGCATCGACCCTTTAAATTAAGACGCTTAATTTAATGGGTCTACATTTTACGTTTTCCCTTAAACTTAGACAATAATTTCTGTAAAAAACCATATGTTAGTTTTGAGATGGCTTTAGTCGGAGTCTTGATCAAAGCAGTCAATATCGGACGATGAGAGCTTTTTTTTTTGTGACCTTTGAATAAAACTATCCAAAGTACTCTGTGTGGTATTTCTCTTTCTTTCCATATAGATTTTATTATAACAACTGATGCTTGTTCTAACTTCGCCTGAAACTCTCGCACTTTGTTCTTCATCGGGGTCCTCGTTTATTAAAATATCAAGCCCTTCAGATATTAGTGCAACCGCTTTGCCAAGACCTTTAGTTGTAAGGGTTTTTGATTCTCGAAATTCCATTAAATTACCAGTTTCTTCTGTGATATCATAGGTCATTTCCATTAATGACTCAGTTGAAATACTTAAATCCTCATAATGTATAATTTCATCAAAACCGGCTTCATCCATGCCTTCGAAATTAGCTTGCTGCGCTAAATTAATAATTTCTTTCCGAACCAGAGGAACTTCATCAACTTCTAATGCAGATAATACACATTCGGGCCAAATTTTTCGCCATACCCCGTTCATACAAGTTGATTTTACTTCTGACCATGAATCAGCAATATTTCTAACAGCTTTTAGAATATTATACTCTTTCCAGAAAGTCTTAATTGTTGTTTCCTCATTTGTATCGGTAGCATTTAAAAGTTGTGCAAAAGGTCTTCTTAGGTAATACGATTTGAAATTTGAAATTACACCCTGATCCATTGGTTGAATTATAGAGGTGGTGTTTGGAGGCATGAATAGGAATTTTACATTTTCGTTTATGATATCCAAGTAAGCTGGATGTCCAGGTGCGTTGTCGAGCAATACCAGTATTTTGAAATTCAAATTTTGATCGACACAGTATTTCCTGAAAGCCGGGACAGCGCATTTTTTTACCCAATCCGAAAACAAATTCCAGTGACCCATGCTTTCTTGTTTGCTCGCCAATGCACGGGAAGCGATTTTTTATCAATACCTTTTAAAGCTCTCGGTGTTTCTGAATGATACACTAATAAAGGCTTTAGTTTATAATCACCATTAGCGTTACCCCCCAAAAGTAATGTCAACCGATCTTTACTTACTTTCAAACCTGGTGCAGCAGATTCAGCTTTGGAAATGTACGTTCGTTTTGGAAGACGTTTCCAAAACAGACCTGTTTCGTCGACGTTAAAGACCTGTTTAGAGCAGTAACCACCTTCTTCAACGACAGACTTAAGTACATTGACAAATTCTATTGCAGCCGTATGATCTGCACTGGCCGATTCTCCTTTTAACTGAATGTTATGCAGATTTGCTCGAGATTTAAATCGTGCAAACCATCCGTCACTAGCATTAAATTGATTTAGGGCTTTACTATTTAGTGGCACATTTTCTTGTAGATCATTAAAGATATTCTTAGCTTTCGCTTGGATGATCATCTTGCTGAGTGGCATATGTTTTTGTGCCTGCTGTTCAATCCAAGTTGAAAGTAACGATTCCATTTTCACTAATAAAGCACTTCTATTAATAACAGTGCGCTTAACTTGTGCCTCTGTTGTCACCTCAGAGAGTGCTTTGATTTTTGTTACATCTCGATTACAAATGCTTCGTACCGTTGAAGGAGCTAAGTTTAATATCCCACCAATATAAGCTTGTTTTTCTCCTTTTTAAAAGCGCCGTAAAATGTCAAGTTTAACTTCGAATGATAAAACTTTTTTATTTTTTTTGGCAGTTGTTTCCATTGCTATTCTTCTACGATTCATAATGTACGTATAATGTTTTAATACTTAACCTAAGTATAAAAAATAACAGATTATAAACTAAATTTATAACGAAATAAATATATAATATTGATGTATTTACATACCACAAAATTTAAGCAGAACAAACTAAATAAATATATTTATGAACAAACTACATACACACTATACGAACTTACTCAGTCAAAAGTAACTAATATTATGAAGAAAAATTGTCAAAATATTTATTCCTACTATTTTAGGGGAATTACCTATTTTTGGTTAATTTCCTATAACCTCATTGTTAAATACTCTATAAAAAAAGATAAATAGGTAATTTTTTGTTTTTATCGTAGTCAATTTAATAGCATTAAAAAACATAATCTTCTCGACTTGCGTCGAAAAAACGACGCAACGCAAAATTACTGTCTCAAATTTTTTTACAGCGCAACTTGAAACAACGCAAGTTGAAGCGACGCAACTCGAGACTCTAGTGTATAAAATTATAAAAACGAAATCAATGACGTAAGATACTATGAAGTTAGCTACACAAGGTTTTTTTCTTTTTCGAAAATTCGAATTTCGAATTTTGAAAATATTTTTAACAGTGCAATAATTCTGTTAAATAGTAAATTAAAAACAGTATAAATTAAAAAATTGCAAAATTTTAAAATTAAAAATATATTTTATCCTTTTCTAGTACAATACTGTTTTTTTTCTTTATTACCGACCAGCCAGCATATTATGTATATCAATTATTTTATCATAATGGCCGGATTGACCCCGTTTAATTTTGACGTGTCATAATATGTTTACAAGTATTTTGCAGGTATACACACAAAAAAATATCGCGGTGTGAATGGTATTTTATCCGAAAAAAACTTTTTTTTTTATCCAATAGTACCATATTAACTCCTCAAGATCGGGTACAAATTTTAAAATATCCAAAAGGATCGAACAGTGTACTTTTGCACCGTTTGGAGTAAATGCAAAAGTTGTCAACAGCGGATTTTTTAAAAGGTACTTCCCAGAGATTATTTTCGTTCTATCGGAGTAAATATTTACACCGTTTGGAGTTTTCGTGAAAAAGTAAAATTGTAAGAGAATTTGGCTGTATTAGTTAAATTCGCTAAAGCAACCTGCATATTCCTTCTGTATAATAGAATTTTACATTGTGATACAATCAGTCTAGTCGTAGCGGCCTGATGAGAAGATTCAATTCTCTTACAATCTTCGGAACATATTAAAATCATATACATTAAAATAAAATACCAATGGGATAAAAACCATACACTCAAAAAATGTGCGGTGTTAATTGGCTTTTTATCCGAAAAAGTATTTTATTTTTCTCCAACCTAATATAGTTTTATAAAATTAAATATGCATCAACGAATAAATATTTGTATCTATCCGAAAAGATAAATTTTTTAAAAACTCCTTTTGGATTTAATAAAATGCACCTCTAGGTGTTTTCCTTAAAGATGAATGTTCCTGTTTGGTTTTTATGCGGTGTAAAATTTTTTATCCAAATGTATTTTATGCCATTTTTATTATAATATCCGATTGGATTCAAATTATAAATATCCGATCGGTGGGACACTATGTAACACCGATTCGGTGTTGTGGTAACCTTTTATTTTTTGTGTGTAGGTGTTAAAGCATATTTGATCGTATTCATTTCGATGAGACCAACAGTTTCAAAATTACCGATCGAATTTAATAACATCTCAAAAATATACCTATTCGGTAAGAATTGGACGTCCATTTATAGGTTAAAATTTATTAGGTTTTTAAAATTTATCGACTTAATATGCTCATCGTCATCGTAATCATAAACATCTATCGGCTCATCATGTGTATACCTCGCAATTTGAAAAATCCACATCAATATTATCGTTTGCTATTTCCTCTTCATCTGACTGTCTCACATCCTAATTAACAAAAAAATGCAAAAAACATCACAGCCATACACACAAAAAAATAAAAGGTCACCACAACACCGAATCGGTGTTACATAGTGTCCCACCGATCGGATATTTATAATTTGAATCCAATCGGATATTATAATAAAAATGGCATAAAATACATTTGGATAAAAACTTTTACACCGCATAAAACCCAAACAGGAACATTCATCTTTAGGAAAACACCTAGAGGTGCATTTTATTAAATCCAAAAGGAGTTTTTATAAAAATTTATCTTTTCGGATAGATAAAAATATTTATCAATCATTTATAAATATTTTAGAAAAATAAAATACTTTTTCGGATAAAAAACCAATTAACACCGCACATTTTTTGAGTGTATGGTTTTTATCCCATTGGTATTTTATTTTAATGTATATGATTTTAATATGTTCCGAAGATTGTAAGAGAATTGATTCTTCTCATCAGGCCGCTACGACTAGACTGATTGTATCACAATGTAAAATTCTATTATACAGAAGGAATATGCAGGTTGTTTAAGCGAATTTAACTAATACAGCCAAAATCTCTTACAATTTTACTTTTTCACGAAAACTCCAAACGGTGTAAATATTTACTCCGATAGGACGAAAATAATCTCTGGGAAGTACTTTTTAAAAAAATCCGCTGTTGACAACTTTTGCGTTTACTCCGAACGGTGCAAAAGTATACTGTTCGATCCTTTTGGATATTTTAAAATTTGTACCCGATCTTGCGGAGTTAATATGCTACTATTGGATAAAAAATAAAGTTTTTTTCGGATAGAATACCATTCACACCACAATATTTTTTTGTGTGTACAATACATTCATAAACATAAAAATTAAGTCGTTTTTTGATTTATATAGAAAATAGTAGGTATCTACATGGAAATAATTTAGGGTCATTTTGACCCCAGTACACAAAAATGCGCTTGGTTTATTTCAGACTATCGTAATTACCAAATTTACAAGTAATTTGGACCCGCTTTTCGTTGAATTGTGTATACAGGATATTAGTTGAGGCATTCTTTTAGGGCATGAGCCATTCAAATAATAAAAAACGCAGCTTTTTCACTTTAAAATCGACTGGGGTCGATTTGACCCCAATACACGGAGAGAAGGTTAAAAGGAGGTTTAGTCATAATATTTGTATGGGAAATTTTTTGACTGAAATGTTTTTGACTAGAATTCCCGGACACAAATTTTACATATAGGAATTTCGTTCTTATCTAACTTAGAAGTAATTTTCGGATTTAATTAAATGAAAATATCATAAATAGGCAAAAATTGTATATAAAAATGATTTTATGTAGACGTTCTTGATGTGGAATATTGTGGATATCTCCCATAATTCTAAACAAACTATTTATTGAGTGAGTGCCGACTTCTAAGTTGTGGTCAATTTATCAACTGAATATCTGTAGCTGATTTACATTCAACGACATTCGACTCCGCAAAAAAATTCGGGGTAGGCTGTATCTTCTACACGGTCGTAGGTGTTTGCCGTGATAACGTTTATAAGAGGTGCGAGAAATGGCACGATGTATGGGTTTGTTAAAATAAATTTCTTTATTATTAGCATGACCGTTCTAACCATTGAACAGTAAACACTCAAATTTATTCTATTGTGCAATAAAACACAATAAAAATAAAAAGTGCGGTGATAATAAAAATTTCAATAAAATATTTTGTGTAAATTATAGCTTTAGTTTGCATGAACTAAAATAAAATTGCAATGTTTGTAAATGAAAATATTAATTTCATAAAGAAAACTATACGTGAACTATAAAGTGCAGAGAAAACAAAAAGTGATTAAATGTTGTAAGGTGTTAATGACTTAGATTCTAGGTCATTACACATTGCAATGCTCGATACCAATTTATTTTCAAAAACAACAAAAACTCCACGAAATCCATCACCAGGTAGTTCGCTTCAAATGAGACAAATAAATCAAAATTCATTTGAAAACATGTCATCTATACAACAAAATTATTCTCCGATGTCGCCTAAACATATAATTCCGCTAACTCCGCAACTACTTCCACAATCGGGTCAAACTGAAGAGTCAAGCGATCCAACTGTGTCCACGCCGCCCATATCTACATCTGAAGATAACGATGGATGGGCCACGGCCAACAAAAAGGGTAGAGGCACAAGTCCACTATGAGTACACTTGAATGAGTACTGGTTAGCGCAACCTGCAGCTGCAGTGCCCTTATCTACAAGATTTCATAGTTTGCCCGAGGAAATCGAAGAACTACCCCAACCCAAACAAATAATGGCGCAACCAATATTTGTGAGAGGCGTAGAAACAATCAATCCTTTAACTGGCTTGTTAAAGGAACTGGCTGAAGACAACTTCGATTTAAAAATAATTGGAAGTAACCAGGTTAAAATCCAGTTAAAAGTTGCCGAGCTGTACCCGTTGTTGATCAGAGCCCTATAAAGGAGCGAAACACCGAATTCCATTCGTTCCAACAGAAAGTGGACAAAACCTACCAGGTAGTCATACGAAACTTGCATCGATCAATTAACGTCGAAGATTTGAAAAGTGAGTTAGTTAATCTGGGCCACGATGTTGTTAATATCTGCAACATGAAGCAAAGTGGTACGAAAAAGCCACTCCCACTCTTTAAAGTTGAGCTTCGAATGAATGAATCAAATAGAGATATACTTGTCAAAGATATGGACATACCAAATCGTATTGTAATCACAAACCCAGATGTGTGAAATGTACAGGTGAACACCTCACAAATCAATGTGAAAAGAAAACGTGGGGTTCAGAGGTGAAATGCGTGCTCTGTAATGGTAGCCATCCACCCAACTATAGAGGTTGCACTGTGTATAAAGAAGTTAAAACTCGCAGATTTCCACCTCTTAGAGAAAAAATAATGGAGAAGTCACAGCCCGCTGCAAAACCGAATCCATCTTATCAGTTAGTTACTGGGACAACATATGCGCAGAAACTCAAAGATTCAATTGAAGATCAAACTTCGGAAGGAAATCGTACCAGAGAAAACCAGTCAACGGATAACTCAAAAAATCATCAACATCTGCCCGAGCAATCTTCTACACAACGGTTGGAAATTATGATGGAAAAATTAATGACCAAAATGGACAATATACTGACGACCATTGTTTCCAAATCATTTAATGTCCAGAACCCTTAAATTAGCAATCTGGAATGCCAACGGCTTGTCACAACATTTACAAGAAGTTAAAAGTTTCTTGATAGAACAAGAAATAGATGCCATGCTAATATCCGAAACGCATAACACCAGCAAAAGTTTTCTAAAAATACCCAGGTATACCATCTACAACACAAATCATCCTGATGGAACAGCTCATGGTGGCACTGCAGTTATTATCAAAAACATGATTAAACACCATGAAGCAAAACAGTATAAGAAAGAACATTTACAAGCAACTACTGTAGTAATAGAAGATTGGCTAGGTTCTATAGCCATTTCGGCCATATACTGCCCACCAAAACATGCAATAAAAATGGAACAATTTGATCATTTTTATAATGCTTTGGGTCATCGCTTCATAGCAGGGGGTGATTATAATGCAAAACATCAACAATGGGGATCAAGATTGGTGACAACGAGAGGACGAGAATTATTAAAATCAATTCAAAAATGTAATCTTCATCATGTATCAACCAGTGAACCTACCTATTGGCCAAGTGATAGGAGAAAGATCCCAGATGTCATAGATTTCTGCGTCACCAAAGGAATATCACGTAATTATATTAAAGCAATGCCATGCTTGGACCTGTCATCGGACCACTCGCCTGTCTTAATCACTTTAGGAACAAAGATAGTGAATACACAGAAACAAGCAATGTTAAGCAACAATAAAACCCACTGGAATTGCTTCAGATATAAAGTAACAGAGAATTTAAACACAAATATCAAGTTAAAGACGGAAACTGATATAGATGAATCAGTGGAACGTCTCAATAAATGTATTCAGTCGGCAGCTTGGAAGTCCACACCACTACAAAATGAGAAAGGAAGAAAAGGAGAATGTTCGAATGTTGTCAAGAAAATGATTAAGGAGAAAAGAAAGTTAAGACAGCAATGGCAACGATATCGACTAGCGGGAGATAAACGTAAACTAAACAAAGCCGTCAAAAAGTTAAAAGAACTGCTTCTCAATGAAAAAAACCAGTCAATTCAAGAATATTTATCACAACTCTCACCAACAGAAAACACAGATTATTCACTGTGGAAGGCGACTAAGAAGCTCAAACAACCACAACAGCATATTCCGCCGATACGTAAAAGTGACGGCCACTGGGCGAGAATAACGAAGAAAAGGCTGAAGTATTTGCAGACCATTTTGAAAGGGTATTTCAACCATATCCATCAGAAAGTACGGAAGAACAGAACAACAATATTCAAAACTACTTGGAAGCACCATTGCAAATGGATCATACTATCACGAGGTTTTCTATATTAGAAGTAAGAACTGTAATACAGCGAGAGTTAAATCCTAAAAAGGTGCCAGGATATGATCTTATCACAGGAAACATTCTGCAACAGTTGCCATTTATTCAATGCTATACTTAGGACAGGATATTTCCCTATACAATGGAAGGTTTCACAGGTAATATTAATACCAAAACCAGGCAAGCCACAAGAAGAAGTTACGTCGTACAGACCTATAAGCTTGCTACCAATTATGTCTAAATTATTTTGAAAACTACTACTTAAGCGTTTAAAGCCTATATTGTTGGAGAAGAAGCTGATTCCGGATCATCAGTTTGGATTTAGGCCAGAACACTCAACAATAGAACAAGTGCACAGAATAGTTGAAGTAATTGAAGAAGCCCTCGAGGAAAAAAGATATTGTTCTGCTTTATTCATGGACGTAGCACAAGCTTTTGACATGGTGTGGCATGTGGGATTACAATACAAAATTAAGCTATGGTTGCCACATGATTTCTACAGAATATTAACATCATATCTACTAGACAGATATTTTATAAAAAAACATCATGATGCGTATACAAATATCCGCCCAATTAAATCTGGTGTACCACAGGGCAGCGTGCTTGGGCCGATATTATATCTGCTATATATCGCAGATATACCTACAAACAATCAAGTAACTGTCGCAACATTTGCAGACGACACGGCAGTACTCTCATCACATGAAGACCCCAGTAAAGCTACAGAAGTTTTGTAGGGAAATATTAACATTATTCAGGCATGGATGAAAAAATGGCGAATTAAAGATAATGATGCTAAGTCTAATCATGTAACCTTTACTATGCGAAGAGGTATATGTCCACCAATACAAATGAATGACCAGAATATACCTCAAACTGATGAAGTGAAATATTTAGGCATTCACCTCGACAAACGGCTAACATGGCGTAAACATATATGGACAAAAAGAAAACAATTGGGAATGAAACTGACAAAAATGTATTGGCTGGACATATGGTATACAGCTGTGGGGAACGTCCAGCAACTCGAACTTGGACATTCTTCAGCGGTTCCAGTATAAATTTCTAAGGATCATAGTAGATGCTCCATGGTTCGTATCAAACGATATAATTCACAGAGATCTACAGGTCCCAACAATACGGGAAGAAATTAGGGATTCCAGTGCCAGGTATCACTCAAGATTGAAGATTCATCCAAACGATCTGGCCAGCAAGCTTCTCACTACCACAACGATGGAAAGATTAAAACGCCACAAAATTTTTAATTTGCCAAATAGGTTTTAGATATTCCTTTAGACATTAATTTTTAAAATCACTAGTGAATCGAACCAATAATAGTTAAATTTATGGGTTATTTTATACTAATCGTATTGTAAGTGAGATTTTATCAATGGATAGAAATACTCCGATCGTGACAATGTAAAAAGACAAAAAATTTACTGAATGTCTCACAATGAGATAGATTGTAAAATAAAGGAAAACAAAAAAAAAAAAATTATTAGCATCATGAAATGAGAGTACAGTGATTGTTTGCAAACGATTAAGTACTGGGCGATGGTATGAGAAGTACGATATGAAGCGCAGGGTTTCAGCGGAGATGTGCCTGATGAATGTGAGTGCCGCAGACTAGTGCCTCCCAAAGTCGCCGAGGCTAGTGTGATGAATACGCAGTCTAGGTCAAATATATTTTATATCAGAGTCCACATTGACATTTGACCTATCAGATCAGGCATTCACCCTTTATAGTGCTCTCTAGCATTGTAAATCTAAATTTTAATTAAAATTTATGTGAAAATTAATTATTTTAATTTACAATAAATTATCTGCCACAGTATTGTTAAGCACAAATTAATAACCGAATTGCTCCGATCTGATGAGGTATTCTCTTGCTATAGTGGCCTCAATCTCTATAAATCCCTATTTTGTAGTTTGAATTTTTAATTAAAATTTATGTGATGATTAATTAATTTAATTTAAAATTAATTAGCTACCACTGGTTTTTTACGCAAAAATTGACATCATTTAATCTCCGATCGGATGGGCCGTTCTCTCGCTACATTGGTTGAAGCATTTAAATCGGCCGAAATCAGAGGTTCGCGGCGCGGGGTCCTGTGCCGCCCAATGACGTCATTGCGATAATATTATGCGTGACACATAAACTCGAAGGACCAATCTAAGCAACCATATCTTTAAATTAAATGTAGTGCTTATAGTTGATGAGTAATTGCCCCCGACCAAGGGCTAAATTTCGGGTAAGTTTTCTGAACATGCGGTGTAAAACGTTATTACGTCAAAAATTGAAACACAATATAGGAGAAACTACAAAGACAAAAAGAGAAAAAATAATCATCTGATTGAAAAGTCAATTGAACCCAGAGAAACAAACTCAAAAATCATCGTCTGGTTTTTCTTGCAGATGTCGAGTTTCATCTTTTTTCTTTAAAATCGGCGATGCGTGAATAAATAACTAAAATAAGGTTACATAAACAACATAACCAATCATTTGTTTTGATTTAAGACATTTTTTGTTTAAATTTATTTTTTATGTTTAAAGAAAACAAATTTTTGATATGCATCTGCGAAAATCTTTGAATGTAAAAACATGAACCCTTTACCTCTTAAGAAAACGAAAACAAGAAAAAATATCTTTTGGTACTTTTAGTATCTTCGGTAAAATATGTAGAACCATCAAAAAATTCATCAAAAAATTAAAAAAATGCCTTTGAAGCTCAATTTAGTCCCCAGCGCTCAACATTTTAGTACTTTGGAATTTATGTCAATTTGATCCCTGATACAAAGGCTTACACGACGTTCATTACAGTAACCCATAAAAACTCCACTTGTTATGCAATTTACAGAACATGCGCGGTCACCTCCTCCGATCTTCACCCTGCACGCTGCACTACAAAATTAGTCAGCGCCGCAAAAAACAAAACACACAAAAACAATTTCAACCCAAGGATTGTTTATCTTCTGTTTGTTGAACTACTTTGGTAATTTTTTTGAAAAAATCGCGTGATATTATTTTATATTGTTGGCATTACGTATTTTCAATTTACAACTGTGTACATATTTACTAAGCAGACGAATTATTTTGTTATTATTTTATTACTATTTAACTGAAATAACCGGCATTGCTCGGCTGTACAAATTTATATTTTTAAATGACAAAAAATAAATGCGGCAACAGATGCGCAATTTAATTACAAATATTTATTAAATTTTATTGTTCGTTAAACAGACGTAAGTGTACAGCTTTAGCTCTCTTATTTGCGTCACCAAACTTTCCAAAAAAAATGTATAACTTCGTGTAGAAACAAAATGTTTTTATAAATTTGGTTAGCAACTTTATTTTCTAAAATATTTCGAATACACTTTGTCTTCATCCTCAGAAATTGACTACATAATTAATATTTATATAGGATGGTGATTTTAGGAAAATTTAGGATGGAGATTTAATAATTAGAATAACGTAATTTCAAGTATTTCAATACTTTATTAATTTAAGTTTCTTCGTTGAACAGCTCGGCTATGCCGTCCACACACTAGGAGTATTCGTTGTTAACTTGGTTTTTTCGAATAAATTTATGTTGTTATTGTTGCGTATTGAAGTTAAACTTGATATGTGTAATTCTCAAATTCAGTCATTAGAAAATGAAGTACCAGTTTTAAAGCAACAACAGCTCCAAAATTTTGACTTTCATATTAACAAAGGTTCGTTTTGAAAGCTGTATTGCAATATTTCGGAATTCAATGCATCGATTCTTGCATTTCGAGTTCAACTAACGTTTAATTGCTTATTGCTTAGCATTTGTCTTCCAAACGAATAAGTGCTTGATTAAATATCTCTTCATTGAATTAGATATTTAATGCCGGATGAACTTGTCGCACCTGACGCAATACATCACCGCTCATACTTTCTTTGGGTTTCTCCCATAAACTATTTGGATACGATAGACTATACGTTGTCAATGTTGTTGCAAATAAATTTCTCACACCGTGTACACTCGTCCCAATGCGTCACTTTTGAATGACTGGAGTCCTTTCTCCGTTGAAAGATTTGTCTTGTTATATTCCATGTAAATATAATATGATGGTGCATAGGCATAAAGCAACGTTCTTGCAAATGGATCACTTTGACAAAATTGGGAAAAGCAGTTGATGTCGTATTCAGAGAGATGGTGCATTGCCTACTCTCTCAGCAATTTCTCTTGTAAAATATACTCGTTGACGCGGGAAACCCAATATTCGCTAAGCCACTTCATTACTATTTATATAATATGTGCTCATTTTAAACTGTTTGCTCTGATTATTGCGAATACAACCATAACACCACTGAGTTTGTTAACATATTTGCACATATATTTAATTGATTTCACTGAGCTCTAGTATTCCACATTTATGTATACTTGAAACATTTTTGAGTGAAGCGGATTGTTTGGCACCACCAAGTGATTATCTACTTCTATCGGTCGTTTGGCGTCTATTAGAAGGGTAGACCAAAGTTGAGTAGATTAATTTACCAGCTCCGTAACCTTCCAGTAGGGTGCGCATCATGTGAGCTATTCTGGTCATGTTATTAGGCAGCTGCGTGATAGATACAATTGTGTAAAGGGTAACCTGATCACAATTCGCAAGTGTATGTGCTGCCTCCTCGTTACAACCACTGGTAACTGATACCACCAGGCAGAATGTGGCTTTTTGGCACAGCCTAAAGTACGGCGCTAAAGGAGAAAACCTTAACAAAAACCCTAATCTCAGATGGAACAGCAGATGCCGAAAGATGAATGGCTGATAGGTTAATCAGGAGGTCAATTCTCGTTCTATGACAAAATGAAATGAAAAAATAATTCTGTGTAAACCAAGCTCCAATTTGAATTACTATTTTTTTTTTGGTTTGCGCCTACTCTGAAATTTAAATTTATAAATTTTATAGCGAAGGAACAGTAAAGCCGACTGCACGGGCGAGATTATTTCTGAGATTATTTTTATCCCAACATTTTCACCCAATGAAATCACTGCTTTGATAGTAAAAATATAAATTTCCCCTTCAAGATTTCTCCTCGCTAGTTGAAATTTATTCAACATTTGGCAAATAATCTTGCAGACGGCCAACATAACAACACAAAAAAATCGTTAGAAGAATAATTTTTGCCCATTATTGAAATATTTGCTTATTTATGATATTTCTCTCATATGTTAGTGAAAAAAATTTCGTCTTTTCGTATATAAATTAAATAAAAAAATTAATTCTCAAGGAAATTTGAACTCTATTGAAAAATAATCCTTGGATAAAAATAATCCTTCTCGTGCAGCGAGCTTAAACGACAAATAATTATTCGTTTACACAGGGCACTTATTAATCGACATTTGTATCAAGTGGCTGATACTTACAGCTGCAGTAACTTTTATGTGGCAATAAGTGACTAACTTATGTGCGCATGTTGATAGGTTTCCTGTGTTTATTAAGTTATGCCACCTTAATGACCACAATTCGATACTACCAATGATTGTTGCAAACGATAAAAATTGAGTCGATTTTAATTCTTTTTTTAAACCAGCAACCAAAACTGGTTCGGCTTGCTTGTTCGTTTTGAGTTGGAAGGCAAAGCGAAACTGTGATTGCGAAGCAGAATCGTACATTTTAGGGGAAACATTAGCCGTGCTTGTGTTTGATTATTGATTGTTGATTGATTGATTTTGAATATATGATCAAGCCCTTCGAGCAGGATCTCATGTTAATTCTAAGCATTGTTGACGCCGGGTCCACCGTACACCACTTTGGTGGTCAATTGTTAGTAGTTACTTTTTTTTGTAATAATTACTTTACTACATTTTTTCCAAAAACTGCTTTCCATCCTAAGCAACCTAAAGTCAATATTAATATTAGTTATCAGTTATCCCTTATATATTTCCCACCACCTTACTTCATCTGGCTGTTCATTTTTAATTGATTGCTTCATTTTGAAATAACTAATCATACTCTCAACCAATTAACTTTAAATTTAAGTTTAATTTAATTTCTATGAACCTGCTACGAATTAATTTAAAATGAGATAGCTTATGCAAATGACTTACATTACGAAGTGGGCCGGCAAATATACAAAATCAATAAACACAAAAATACCTAACCTATGTTGCTGAAGTAAACGGGTTTGAACCTAAAATAGTTGACAACGTTTAAAGAAGTCCTCACATAATAATGCCACAAAGGGAGAAATAAAAAGGTATCGCATCAAATACCAAGCAGGGATGTCAACCAAAGGTAGTGTTTAGAAAGCAACGAATTGAATTGATAGAGACAAGCAATGAGAAACTTGGCTGCACAAATGACAAAATAATTCCAGAATTAGACAAACCCGGCATCTAAGAGCTAATGTGCCCAGAACCTAACTTAAAATAAATAGGCCAATCGAGAAGATCAATAAGATTCAAGTAAATATATCATTTGGACGTAAAACAAAACGATTCAGCTGTAATGGATCATATAAAAACGAGAGAGAATATAAAGACTTCCTATGTCATACAACAAATATCCGCAACTGAGGTACAAAAATAGTATAGTATATAAAACGAAATAGTAAAACATCAAAAAACTATTTCTGTGCTCCCAGCCGCGGATATTTGTTTTGTATGACATAGGAAGTCTTTATTGCTATAAGAAAATCACCGAATAACAAACGAAAACTTGAGTTTGTTAGCCGAAGTGAGGTATTACAGGAAATTGGACATTTTGGAAAAGATAACGGCTCCAAGCCAATCGAGGAACTACGCGAGTTAAAAGACGGCATATATAGTTTGCACTTTTTGATACACTATACGAGAGATTTGTATAGACAATTTTTAGTTGCCCAATTACTGGTTATAATAAATGCTAATTATAGTCAATTTCTGAGGATGAAGACAAAGTTTATTCGAAATATTTTAGAAAATAAAGTTGCTAACCAAATTTATAAAAACATTTTGTTTCTACACGAAGTTATACATTTTTCTGGAAAGTTTGGTGACGCAAATAAGAGAGCTAAAGCTGTACACTTACATACGTCTGTTTAACGAACAATAAAATTTAATAAATATTTGTAATTAAATTGTGCATCTGTTGCCACATTTATTTTTTGTCATCTAAAAAATAAATTTGTACAGCCGAGCAATGCCGGTTGTTTTAGGTCAGGTAAATAGTAATAAAATAATAACAAAATAATTCGTCTACTTAGTAAATGTGTACACAGTTGTAAATTGAAAATACGTGACAAATTATACGTACATAAAACGCCAACAATATAAAATAATATCACGCGATCTTTTCAAAAAAATTACCAAAGTAGTTGTCAACAAACGGAAGATAAATAATGCTTGGAGTGAAATTGTTTTTGTGTGTTTTGTTTTTTGCGGCGCTGACCACTTTTGTGGTGCAGGCGCAGGTTGCAGACCAGCTTTGTATTGTAGGAGGTGATTTAGCATGTTATGCAAATTGCGCAGCAAGTGGAGTTTTTATAGGTTACTGTAATGAAGATAGTATTTGCCTTTGTACCAGGCTAATATAGATTAGGGGCATTAAAACCAATTTAAATAAACATTAAACTATAACTGTAAAATAAACAATTATATTACATATACATATACAAGTTTCGATGCCAATAAACATTATTTTCAATTTGGGGCGTTTTTTTTTTGGAGGGTTTCACGCTATCAAAACCTCAAAAAAAAATTATCCAAAATACACTGAAAAAAATAATTGTGTATATCATCGGTTTGCGAGAATAGTGACACATCTCAAAATTCATATTTTTGGTATAAAATAGTTGAATTCATCAAATTCAACGTCACATCTATTGAAAAATACGGGTGTTGTTTAGAAGTGTCAGATAAAAGATTGTTATATTTAAAGGATTTTTTTCCTATTATCTCAAACATGGCCATTTTTGAGATGTGTCACTATTCTCGCAAACCGACGATATGTATACATATAATGAATCCTTGTTTTAATATGAAGAAATATTCTTTCGTATTGAGCTTACAAATATTTCTTTAATGCAATGTAAACACCTTAATAAACCATCAAAATACATTACTAATAAATATTTTTAATAGAATGAATATGTTTCAAAATAGATTTGAGGACAAAACCAATTTTACTGATATTAATGAATATTGTTTGAATACGATTTTCATGCGGTAATTATTTTTAATTACTATAAAAAAAAATTACTAAAATTGAAATATTTCGGTTTAAGAATTTTAATTTATTTAACTAAAGTTCTTCAGCAGTATTTTACATATCTAATTAACTTTAATTAACGCTAATATAAAAATTAATTAAAATCTGGTTTAATAAAATGTTACTTTAAAATTAAAGAAAATTATTTTGTAATCTCTTTCATAGTATGTCAATCTTTAACTTACGAATAGGTTCCACTATTAAAACTTGACCTATAATGCTAGTTTCTTAATAGCTAAAGGTGACCAATGATCTATAAATATAAAATACAAAAAATGTTTCTATACCTTCGTCCGTTATAGACTTTGTAACCATCCAACCGATGTGTCCCAAACCGGTTTCATTTGAAAGGCAATAATGTGAAGATGGTTTTAGACCACCAAAACAATGCATTAGGCACAATCGGTCCAAATGAATTAAAAACCTTAGTTGGCGCATAATCTGTCAACACAAAAAACAATGATCTGTCATTCCCATCAGAAAGTTTTCTCATTTGTGGTTATCGCGTCGATAAAAATCTCATAAATAGTAAAAAATATTTGCTTTCATGAAATTTGGTGGTGATTTCGAGTATTGTTTGCAATTGCTTGCAAAAATTATTTATCCACATATAAAAAATAAAAAATATTAGTTATCAAAAATGCCACCGAAAAGAGCTGTAATTGGAAGAAATACTAGAGCAAATGCGAAACGAAAAAGAGCCGAAAGAGCAGCCGAAACGCCCAAACAACGTGAAGTGCGTTTGGAGTCACACCGGCTGAGAGGTCAGCAGTCAAGAGCAGTAGAAACACCCGAACAACATGAAGCACTTCTAGAACAAGTTCAAATCAGAGCTACTACAGCAAAAGCTGCTGAAACTCCTCAACAGAATGAAAACAGGCTTGAAGGTAATCAATTACGAGCGGCTCAAACGAGACAAAAAATCGATTTTCAGTTGGTGACTTTCAATTATGACCAAGACTGCGACTACACTAGTCATCCGAATGTTGTAGTTGGGCCGATGAGCACTCTTTGTTTGTATACCACCAAATTGATTCGCTTCTTCCAACACCAGATCAAGATTCCAAGTTTTTGCAAATTTATTTCACAGGAGATGAAGAAGAATAAGTTGATCAACGTTGCGCTGTTATCAACGGAACACGACGTGAAATTATTTCAAATTTGCAACGTTCATTTCACCAGCATAATAATTTGGTTAAACTATTCAAAGTCGCCTTGGATCAAATGCCTTCATATGATTACAAAGTCATTATAAGAGCCGATAAAATACCATCCGGTGAGCATGAGTGACGCTTTAATTCTCCAACGATAAACGAAGTGGCAGTTGTTATGCGGTTGGAACGGAATTCAATCGGCGAGACATCATAATTCAAAGACGAAATACAAATTTGCAACGCGTCTCTGAAACACACCGATCGTATGATGCTCTCTAATATTCAATACTGTTTTGGCAAGGTGAAGATGGATACCATTTCAACGTCATGCAGATAAACTCTGTCACTGGTGCAGCAACAACAAAAAGGTTTTTTATTTTACTTTGATGTAAATATCGTCCAAAATACATAAATGAGTTTATCTCTTTATATATGGGGAAAACTGTATTAAACAAAACTATTCGTATTACAGGTTTCATCTATGGATTATTATGCATAGCGCATTTTATGAAAAGAGCTCAACAATCCAATCACATTATGAAATGCCGTGAACTCTTTCATCAGTTCATTGTTGACATGTACGCCAAAATTGAAAGCGAGCGGCTTCTGTACATTCGTTTGAACCAAAAGAAATTGCGTGTCGAAGATTATATTCATTTGTGCGATGCAATTGCAAATGATGAAAACGCTGCCAACATTGGTCAAATGTGCATATACTTCCTGCTTCGTATACTGGAAGCCCAAGACATATGCATGAGTATGCTCAAGATGCTTTGACGTATGTTTGAAGATACGGGCGACCAGATCTTTTCATCACATTTACGTGCAATTCAGTTTGGTCGGAAATCAAAGATTTGCTATCGCCTGATCAGTCATCGCATCACAGATATGATCTGACAGCTAGAGTTTTCAAACAAAAACCAATGAAACTCATAGATCTCATAATAAAAAATCGTATTTACGGCGAAGTGCAATGCTGGATGTATTCGATTGAATGGCAAAAACGGGGTTTACCGCACGCTCATATTCTAATTTGGCTGAAACAAAAAATTGTTCCAACTCAAATCGATAGTGTTATATCTGCTGAACTACCGAATCAACATGAAGATCCAATACTTTTTGACGTTGTCTGCAACAACATGATTCACGGCTCATGCGGTGCATTGAATATGAGTTCGCCCTGCATGAAAGACGGCAAATGCACGAAAAGTGGTGAAGATGGATATCCGAAATACAGACGACGAAAGCCAGAAGATGAAGGATTCACCATCACCATTAAAGTAAGAAACGTTGATATTGACATTGATGACAGATGGATTGTTCCATACAGTCCAATACTGTCAAAAACATTTCAAGCTCATATGAATGTGGAATACTGCAACTCCGTAAAATCGATTAGGCAGTGTTCGGGCTTTCAAATCGAATCGACAAAATCAGTCAATATCAGATCGGTCGTTACATAAGCAGTAATGAAGCTGTCTAGCGAATTCTTAATTTCAGTATTCACGAACGATATCCAACTGTTCAACATCTTGCTGTTCATTTAGTAAACGATCAACGTATTTATTTTACCGAAGAAAATGCCGAAGAACGAGCAGCACAGCCACAAAATACAACACTTACGGCTTTTTCAATTGTGTCAAGCTGATAATTTTGCGAAAACATTGCTGTATGATGCAGTTCCAAAATATTACACTTGGAACACAACAAGCAAAATGTTTTACAGGAGAAAGCGAGGCGCTGCTGTTCTAGACTATGCTAGTGTTCGTGCATCTGATGCCAAATAACGCTGAATGTTACTATTTGAGAATGTTACTTCACACAGTCAAAGGTCCAACATCATTCCAAGCTTTGAAAACGGTTAATGAACATGTGAAACATACAGAGAAGCATGTTATCGACTCGGCTTACTTGAAAACGATCAGCATTGGGACGTGACATTGGCAGATTATCAATTATTTTAACGACTTTTCGCCTTCTGATCCAAAAATTCTTTGGGAAATAAATAAAGAAAGCATGAGTGACGATATGCTAAGGCAAGCACGTAGAACGAATCTGAATGTGGAAATTCAGTTTTCGGATGACATTTTCAATGAAGCATAGAGGATAGATGTATTTCGATCAACAACAAAATTCTTTGCCAGCATGGACTACCAGCACTGACACGTGATCGAAACAATGTACACGACAAAGATTTGGTACGTGAACGACAATATAATTCTGATCAATAGCGCCATTTTGTCGATGCTCAGAAACATAACTGTTGACTGCTGATCAAAAAATAGTTTTAGAAAAAGTTATGCAATACGTTACAAACGAAAGTGGTGGAATTATTTTCCTTGATCGCACCTGGAAGCACTGGAAAAACATTCTTGCTCAATTTGCTACTCGCTGAAATTCGATTGCAAAATTAAATTGCACTAGCTGTAGCATCGTCTGGGGTCGCATCAACGTTACTCAGCTGTTAATCTTCCATTAAATGTAAACTATACCGAAGCACCAACATGTAACATCGGTAAAAATTCTGGCATGGCTGCAGTATTAAAAACAAGCTCACTTATTGTATGGGATGAATGCACTATGGCGCACAAAAAATCTCTTGAAGCTCTTGACCGTACTCTCAAAGATTTCAGTGAAAATGACCGGCCAATGGGTGGAGCTCTATTGCTTCTTGCTGGTGATTTTCGACAAACTTTGCCAGTGATTCCAAGATCAACACCAGCCGATGAACTAAATGTATGTTTGAAAGCGTCATATCTTTGGAGACATGTAGAGAAATTTACATTGTCGACAAATATGAGGGTGCATTTACTTCGAGATGCTGCTGCGCAAATATTCGCCAAACAGCTTTTGGATATGGGCGATGGAAAACTTCCGATTGATCCAACTACACGTGAAAATATCTTTTCCGCCAAACTTTTGCCAAATGCAGTCATCAATTCAAAATGGTGGGCAGAAAGTTTTTCCCGATATTACAAACAATTTCAAAAATCATCATTGGCTTTGCGAACGAGCAATTTTGGCTCCGAAGAATGATGATGTCAACAAAATAAACAATCAAATTCAATTGAAGCTACCCGGTGAAGTTGTCAAGTACAAATCTATTGACACAGTTATAGATGAGGAACAAGCTGTTAACTATCCAATAGAATTTCTTAACTCTTTGGAACCATCTGGAATGCCACCACACATATTAACTTTAAAAGTTGGTTCACCGTCGATGCTCATTTCGCAACTTAGATCCACCGAAATTGTGCAACGGAACAAGACTTGCTGTTAAAAAATTATCGCCGAATTTAATCGAAGCCACAATCATGTGCTGATACCACGAATTTCAATGATTTCAACCGATTTGCCCTTGGATACAGAATCGGCATCTGAGATGAGTGATGAGACGGATAGTGACATGGATGATGGCTTAAGCTCCAAAAATCCAAAATTGATATCGTAAGCTGCGTTAAACGATCTTGTACGGAATTTAGGATTAGCAAAGGATGGTTCAGAATTTTTAGCATCCTTTCTTAAAGAGAGAAATCTGTTGGAGCCAAAGACGAAAGTTTCTTTTTATAGAAACAGAGAGATGCAATTTCGACAGTATTTTTTAAAAGATTATGATCATTCTCTTGTTTATTGTACAGACATATAGCAGGTCTCATTAACGAACTGAAACCAAATTGTTATGATGCCAAAGAGTGGAGACTTTTCATAGACTTATCATAGAGGAGTATAAAGGCAGTTTTGCTACACAATACAAAGATTTGTGCTCCAGTTCCCATTGCCTATTCCATTGTTATGCAGGAAAAATGTGAGAACATGAATATTCTACTGCAAAAAATTGACTACGAGACTCATAGATGGCAACTTTGCGGTGATCTTAAAATTATAGCGATTTTACTTGGACAACAGTCAGGATTCACAAAATTTCCATGTTATTTATGCTTATGGGACAGTCGTGATCGTGAAAATCACTATGTGAACAAAAATTAGCCTACCAGAACATTATTCACCCCTGGTTCCCGGAATGTCATCCACAAATCGCTAGTTGATCCAAGAAAAATTCGTACCCCTCCCCTTTATATCAAGCTTGGCCTAATGACGCAATACGTTAAAGCGCTCGATAAATCTGGAGCCTGCTTCAAATATCTCGTTGATAAATGTTCGAAGTTGTCTGAGGCAAAATTGAACGAAGGAGTTTTCGATGGGCCCCCGGATCAGAACGATCTTTCGAGATACTGCCTTCACTAGTACAATGAATCAATCAGAAAGAAAAAACGCCTGGCAAAGCTTCAAAGCAGTTGCTCACAATTCACTTGGCAATAAAAAAAGCCCTCATTACAAACAATTAGTTGAAAAAATGATTTCTGACTTTCAGAAGCTTCAATGTAATATGAATTTGAAACTTCATTTTTTTCATTCCCACCTCGATAAATTTCCTGAGAACCTTGAGAACTTTAGTGAAGAACAGGGAGAACGATTCCACCAAGATGTAAACATGATGGCTGATTTTTGTTAAACACTAAAGTGAGAATCGAAGAAAAGTCGGAAACGAAAGCGTACTTCGTTGCACAGATCATTTAAAGAGAAGAGAACGCGATATAGTTCAAAAAAAGAGACTGACTAAAGCTTTGTTTTTATATTAAGGGCTTATAAGGGCTATATGATGTATAAAATCCGGTCCCGCAACCTCCCCGCGGTGGACATTGGTACATTGGGTAATGCTAATGCTCACGGTTTTACAAATGTTATACAAGGTTATACAGAGATAACTTGGGATTGATGACGATATTCTGTTTTAATTTCATGAAATCTACGCCACGAATAGTTTCGCGTTGGAAGATTAAGCGATACTGTTTCAGTATTTTGATGACGGGGTTATAGGGTTATGGGGTTATGAGGTTATGGGGTTATGGTGTTATGGGTTTATTTTATAGGTTTTAGGAGTTAACCGTTCAAGTTATAGAGTTATATACATTTAGTATAGTGTTGAAAATACTTATTTACTAGGTTTTTTGAGGTAATGGCCAAACCCTGACGTGCTAGGGTTAAACCGACCTTGGATTCGGATTCAGCGACCCCAAAAACATATAGAATACATAGTCAGACCACCAAGCCAAAAATTTTTTTTTTTTTTGAGTGACTGTTATACCTATAATCATTATTTAGTAATTCATAATTGTTATTAATCCAATTAAATGTATAATTAGCAGAAGATGGCCATTTAGCAAATATTTCATTTAAATTTGACTCATCCCTATTACATTTTAAGTGATTGCATAAAATTCGTGAGTCTTCATCAAAAAAACATTTTTTTTAAAATAATACAATTGGAGTTGTAATCATATTCCAACGAGTCTGATCGTTTGTATCTTTTGGGTTGGGGAATAAGGCCTGAACTCCGAAGCTTTAATATTCTATTATTATAACGATCGTATAACTGGAGTTTGGATTTCTGGTTTTTCCTCCTTTGAAAGAAAACTGTCTGAAATGTAAATAAATAAAGTGTTTATTTTGTTGTAATAATTTTAAAACATTTAATTAAAAATAAAAAAATTAGTCAACTGTCAACTGTCAAGTTTATTTGTTTTATTTATTAAGTTTTATCGTATAAATAAAATATTAGGTTTTAACTCTTTCGCTGCAACCCACACGTATCATTATACCACATACAGACATTCATTATAGATTACACTACTAAAAATCAATTTAGGATCCCATTTCCATCGTATATGTTGAATTTCATCAAAATCGGATAAGAAATGGCCAAGTTCCTTCCTAATTGGCCATATTCCAGAACTTTACCCAAAAATCATTTAAGAATCCCATTTCCATCAAACATGCTGAATTTCATCAAAATCGGATGAAAAATGACCAAGTTCCGTCCCAATTGGCCAAATTCCAGAACTGTATCTAAAAATCATTTTAGAATCCCATTTCCATCGAACAAGCTGAATTTCATCAAAATCGGATAAGAAATGGTCAACTTCCTTCCCAATTGGCCATATTCCAGAACTTTATCTAAAAATCATTTTAGAATCCCATTTCGATCGCCCAAGTCAAATTTCACTAAAATTGGTTAAAAAATACACTCCCGAGCAACTGAATCGACTAAAACCTTAAGCGCTCGCATAAGGGCGATTTTTGTTAGAACGGTCAAACCGATTTTCATGAGACATTACTTTTTTGAAAGCCTGATATTTTTGCTTTAAAATGACACTATTTTTATGAAAATTGGTTTAGTACTTTTTTTTGTAATGAATTTTGAATGAAAACGCAACCAAAATTGATGATTAAGCAAAAAATATTGGGGGTGTTTAAAATTAAATTACAACAAAAAACTCAAGCAAAACAAAAATAATTGTATTGGTTAATAATAAGTATGGCCCCCCTTGCGTCTACAACGGTTCGCATGCGGGTTCCCATTGACCTTATTAAGGTTTTGACAAATACTTGGGGGAACGCACCCCACTCCTCCTCTAACGCAATCTTCAGGTTACTGATGTTAGATGGTACCGGATTTCTAGCTAGGACCATAGACTAAATAAAATTCCATAAAAACTTCTCATGAACATTATTTTTCAAAAAATAAAAAAACAACAACAAAAAATGGAAAATACAGCAGAACCGTAATAACTTTATTTTCTTACTCTCTTCAAATCAGACTGCATCCCTGGTAACAAAAGTTCACCAGTTTACCAATACAATTTTAACGAAAATCTCTCGAACGAATATATATAAATAAAAAATGTCAAAGTATTCATAATTTTTTGATTGTATTTATTTATAAAAATACATAAGGAGTCGTACGATGATTATTTAGAATGATACTCTTGAAGAATTTCATGATATTTATCAGCAAATAAATATTTTCTCTCGCTATTCTTCTCTCATTAATACTATTTTGAGTTCATTTATGTAGAATAAAAATAAGGAAACATATGATGAGTGATATGATGATTATCATTAAGTTGTTCATGATGATAATCAGTAAAGAGTGAAAGCACATATTTTGTTTCATTCTAAATTCTTGATTTTTGTATATTATTACCGTTATTCAAATTCAAGGTTCATTTTTTCATCATATTGCTCAGTTTTTAACACGAGGTGGACACAAAAAGTGATTTTAGTAATTTATAATAATAATTTGTGTTAAATAATAAAAAAATATTTGAAAATTTTTTCGTTTGGCTAAAAATAAGGTAAACCAGTTGAACAAAAATATTTTTTTTAAATAACTAAAATAAATTATTTCTCTAGGATAAAATGTCAGCATCAGGAGCAAGTATGAAATAGATTGAAAGGATTATTTTATAAGTTTATAAATTGAAATAAAAAACAATGGATTAATCAAATACTTATGTATGTATTGAAATAAAAAATTTATTTAATTAATAAAGACTGAGTTTTTAAAAACAATAAACTCCCATATGAAAACTTATATGAATTCTTTGATTCCATCATTTATGAATTAGATGATGATTTTATAGATGATGGAGCCCATGAATTCAGATAATATTTCATTACCATCATTAAAAATATTCTGAAATTCAAAATGAATGTAATACGAATTCACGAGAGCTATCATTGATGAATTCAGTGACTCCATTATGATGAAACTCCTAATAAAATCTTTCATTATTTCACTGGTTCTATTGTTACGTATTTCCTAGTGATTTTCAGTACTGAATTAATCAAGGCAGCAGTAGTGTAACTCCTAATGATATTCACTTATTGTTCATTGAATCGATCATCGAAAGAGAACTTTATATACAAAAGTATATAAGGGAATTTATATTCCCTAGCCCATATATCGTTCATTGAATTGGTATAAATGAATTTCCTGATGAATTAATTGATGATTTCATCAATCCTATGTTACCAGGGATGTTGTTAATTTCTCACTACCATACATATTACATAGTTTTTCATTTGTTTTGTTATTCAATATAGATTAGCTATTTCGCCCACGTGTTCGTGACGTCTGCAATTCCGATAAATGAAGAGAGAAAAAGCGAATGAAATATTTTTGTTTCAAGTTATTGTTTTTTTTACTTGTTGTTGTAATTTATACGTTATGTACTAGAATTGTGTGGGGTCACAAAAAAAAAATTACCATTATTGCAAAACCAACACTAATGTACTACAAGCCTGATTCCGTAATGAGGTACACAGATACCTTCTTACATTAAATCGCTTATACTTGGAAGTATTGGTGGGAAACTTCATATGTTTTGTTTTGTCTACAATTTATATAGTGTATCCGATCACCAATACTTTCATGTATAAGCGAAAAATCAGTTAGGATAGTCAGGCTTGTAGTACATTATTGTTGGTTTTGATTATTGTTTACATACATATGTAGAGCTTATTGTATTAGTATTTATTGAATCATGATTCCTACATAATTCTATTCTTCACTATTTTTTATGTGTTATTTTTTGTGTTTACAATTTGTATGCGTGAGTGGTACATACAAACCAAATGTGCACTTGTTTGCAACAAATAGAGAAAACTTAAAACATTATACTAGGTAGAAAATAAGTGCATCTTGGATCAAGGTATACAGAAAAAAGAGGTAGTATATTCCCGTGTCTCATTTTCGTCTTTCTTTGCGCATCACGTCACGTGAAGACAAAAAAGCAGACATTTATATGAAGTTTGGCGGTTTTTTGATTAATTTTTTAAATAAATCAAGAATAATCGTAATTTTTTTTAACAAACCGTATTTACAATTGATAATGATAGTTTACCGAGACCCTTTCTATGCTTTATATTTTTTTTATGGTCCAAATATTTGAGAAATAATTCTTTCGAGTGTATAATGTCTAAGATAAATGAAAAAATGGGTAAACAAAATTATGAATACATAAAATAAAACAATTAAATTATTAAATGTTTTTGATCATTTATGTACCAATTATTAATACTTTTAGGCATCTCAACTCAAGCGAAGCGCTAGAGCGAGAGAGATGCCTTATATCCTGGCTATTGATGTCTGTTAACAAGTATTAAGTCGAAAAGTACTTATCCGATTTTCATGAAACAAAGACAGACTTATAGACCTTGATGAGATAAGAACAAAATGGTATGGCTAAGCTCTTTAGGTGGTCGGGCTCCAAAGTTATAGACGCTTAAAGATTTCCTTTACAATACATTCACGTAAAAAACAAACAAAAAACAATGAAAGTTCATATAGAACCAAAAACGAACAAAAATGTTTATACATGTTCAAAAATTTTTTTTCCTTTCAATGAATTAAAATGATTTTGGTTGGATGTATATAAATTAGTGTATATAAACTAGTAAGTAAGGTATATAAAACTACTGCACATACACAGTATGTTGTAATGATCACACAAACAATGTTTGAACAGTTAGTGTGAACTTTCATTGATAATTAAATGATTTTGTTTGAATGTATGTATGATCAGGAATACATTTATTAAATTCGTCAAATTTCTTGGTTTTGATAGAACGAACACATGTTCAAAATTTTTTTTTCCTTTCAATGAAGGAAAATGATTTTGTTTGAATGTATAAAAATGAATGTTTATGTATATATATAAAGTAGTGTATATAAACTAGTAAGTATGCAATGTATATAAACTATTTTTCTGTAAGGGTTAGTTATATTTTGTACTGTTTTTGATACAAACTACAATTTAACACTAGAACTACCGACCGGTTAAATGACCGGTTATACATTTATTAAATTCAATTTTTTTAATTATTATGTTAATATTTTTGTGGGAATCTGTGTAATGACTTTTAATATGACAACAAAGTAATTATGTTAAAATTCATCATAAACTTCCAAAAACATATTAACATAATAATTTAAAAAATTGAATTCAATAAATGTACAATTCGTCATTTTGACGGGTTGGTGCTTCTAGTGTTAAAATTGAAATATGTAAAGATTATACGGAGTTACGGCAATAATACTTACAAAAATATGTAGTAAGTTTTATGTTGTGTTTATACCGCAAATACTACGGCTTGTATAAAAGCGTTTGTTTTTAATTACGATAGCTAAAATATCGTGTACATATAATGTATTTGCTAAAAAATAAAAAATTTCAATTTATCGTCTTAAATTAAAAATTATCAACGATAAATTGAAATTTTGTTTTTAAACTGTTAAAATTTTAAATTCTGTTGTTAGTAAATGCACGATGTCATATGGGTATCGTTAATTAAAAACAATTCCTTTTTATTATTTTAATCGAAAAATCGTTCTCGACGCTCCTTCTCAATGTGTACCGGCCTTAATGGTATATGTAGAAACATATTATATAGATGGAATTGTTGAGATGCCGGTAATGCGATTACATCCTGTAATGGGTTTCCTACTTTTATTTTTTTACGTTATGTACTCAAATTTTTGCCATCTATTTTCGTTTATGGCTTCAAATTATTGGTATCCACGTTCATATTCAAATATTATGCCCATATTCAACGTTAAATATAAATGGAAAAATATTTTAAATAAAAATTCAGTTTACATTAATCGCCCAGTTAATAGACAATATAAATTTGAAAAAAAGGAAATTAAATAAAACTGTAAATTAAAATTAAATCTCTGGCTTATTTCATTTATTATCTTATGGTTTTCGCTACAACTAAATCAAAACACCCATTCACTGTTTAGTGTTCTGTTATGTGTTCTTATCAGAAGTATGTACAATTGATAGTTTTGTTGCAATAGGAATTATTCAAATTTAGTATATTTAAAATCGAACACTCCCAAATTTTTGAATTAAATAATTAAAATCAAATCGTTCTCTGCATTAAACAAAAAAATTCTACTCATAAATTTCAAAACTTGTTATGCAATGTGCTCAAACAGTCTGCTCTAGACACGAATATTAAAACATGCCTCTTTTCGCGATTTAATTCCGAAAGTATTGCAGTATATAACTAAAATCAAAATTGAAATGTTTAATTTTAACATAAAGTCGAAAAATAATTAATGGCAAAAATAAAAAAAAAATCATTTATTTTCCATTTATTTAAAAAATTAATAAAAATATCACGAAACTCCATATAAATATCAGCATTTTTGTCTTCACGTGACGTCAAATTGTGAAAAAAGGATAGCAACAGCATGCGCAATATTATACCTTATTTTCTGTATATCTTGATCTTGGATAGTTTCCTAATTAGTGTTTATGTTATTGGTTTTGGATTTTTGTAAAGTAACAAATGATTCCCTATACAAAATTTGGGCTAAAAGTTTCAGTTTTGTTACTCGATTCATGAGTCATTTTTTAGTCATGAGTAGAATTTTTTCAATCTTAATACAGTAATAATTCACTTCGTAGAGTATTAATCGATTAATCGAAAATTTATTTCCTCGAATAAAGTGTAAACCGATTAAGTGAAATTTGATTTGAGCGATGGAAATGGGATTTTTAAATGAAGTTCTCGAATATGGCCAAGTGGGATGGAATTTGGCGATTTCTTAACCGATTTTAGTGAAATTAGAAATGCGCGATCGAAATAGGATTCTTAAATGATTTTTGGATGAATTTCTGGAATATAGCCAAGTAGGATGAAACTTGAATATTTCTTGGCAAAATTTAGTAAAATTTGACATGCGCGATTGAAATGGAATCCTAAAATGATTTTAAGATGAAGTCCTGGAATATGGCCAAGTAGGATGGAACTTGGCTTTTAGTGGATTAGTAACGGATTTTAGTGAAATTTGACATGTGCGTTGAAAATGAGATTATAAAATGATTTTTGAATAAAGTTCTGGAATATGGCCAAGTAAGATGGAATTTGGTTATTACTTAACCGATTTTAATGAAATCTGATATGTGCGTTGCAAATGTACATAATTCTTAAATAATTTCTCGATGAAGTTCTGGAATATGGCCAATTGTTATTGATATTGGGTATTTCTTAACCGATTTTCGATCTGCATCACAGCAGATAATCTCAACAGCATATTTCATACATATTTATTATACGTCTGCAGAAAATTTAATCACAATCAAGAAAATAAGAAAAAGTAGGTGACGGCACGCGCAGCATTTTTATAACTTCTAACGATAGTGTAGCGTCCAGAAATTGGTAAAACCATTTTAGAATCTCATTTCCGTAGTGCATGTTGAATTTGAAGTAAAGGCCAAGTTCTATCCTAGTTAGCCATATTCCAGAACTTCATCTAAAAATAATTTTAGGATCCTGTTTCCATCGCAAATATCAAATTCCACTAAAATCGGTGAAGAAATAGACAAATTTTGTCCATGTTTTGGTAAAGATAATTTTCATTGCAATTTCTGATTTGATAGTATTCGACAGTATTCGAATATTCGTCATGAATCCTATTGAAAATCGCTTTAGATTTGGGCAAACAGAAATTGTTTACTTAGCAAATTGTATTTTAAATTGTTTTTTAATAAAAAACCAGCCGATTCGCTGGTATATTCCGTCCTTTTCCATCAATTTTTAGATAAAATTAATTTGGGCAGGAAAAGAAGTTAGCAGCACTGATTTATACAATAATTTCAAATAAACTTTTTTATAACGAATGTTTTTCTAACGTAACTAGTAACCGAAGTGTCCAAAACATCTTCCATCAAACCTATATATTCTTTTATCGGTAAGTTGAAGACATTATATTATTTTGGCCATTAATATTTTTACTCCGCGAATGAAATTTACATGTGAAATTGAAAATCAAGGTGGTTTAGCCTGTTTTATATTTAAACAACATTTTATCAATAAAATACTCCATAAGTTTAATTATATTCAATAAGATTTGATTTCGAAATACAAGAAAAATAATTAAATTTCACTAGATCCAAATTAGCCCATTAAACGGATATTATTTTATTTATTTACTAAAATTTTTAATTATTCCAATTAGCTCATTCATAATAGAGAATACCATATTATACGAAAATCTCATAATTTTAAAAAAACTACATTGTTTCTGGTAAGATCAGAAGAACCACAAATGATTAAAGTCCCTCCAGGAATATAGCCCCTGGTGGTTTACAGACTGTTGCATTGGACCATTGGATCTGAAATTTTCTGTATATTCACTGCATAGTCGCCCAATTAACAAAATTTATCAAGCATCTCCGAATTTACAATCAAAATTGTTAGGTTATGAACATGGTAAAATAGATCGATGCGCTTCGTTATTAAGCAAGTATAAAAATTTAGTGTACATAATATAGAACTTCTCAAATTAGAATTACAGTATAAACTTGATTTAAGGGACCCCCGATTTAATGGACTCAATTCGTATTTAAGGGATACATTTTTTTTTTTATTATTTATGATATTTCCGACTATCCGTGAAAGTCAAGACATATCCCTTATATGACTTTTGTTAAAAAACAGATTAATTTTCTGGAATATGTTGAATTAGAAATTTACTTGGTTATTTCTTTACCACCTATAATAAAATTCGACACGTCCGATGGAAATGAAGTTCTAAAATGAATTTTGGTAGGAGTTCTGGAATATAATCAATTCGGAAAGAACTTCGTATTTTCTCAGCCGATTACGATACATGCTTACGTTTCGGTGCAATTCAGCATGTACGATGGAAACAAGATTCTAGGATAATTTTTGGAAGAAGTTCTGGAGTAAGGCCAATTAGGAAGGAACTTGGCAATTTAATAATCGAGTATGATGAAATTCAGCATGTACAACGGAAATGGGATTTTAAAATATTTTTTAGAAATAGTTATGAAATACGGCTAATTCGAAAGGAACTTAGTTATTTCTCATCCGATTATGATGTACAAACCCAATTAGGAAGGGGTTTGGCCACATCTTAACCGATTATGGTAAATTCAGCATATAAGATTCTAAAATGGGGGTATGGCCTGTTGGAATTGTAGTTCGTGAGTTTGTTAGACGCTCAAAAAACGTGGTCCCCATACCGTTGGCTTAGCTCATTGGATGGAGCCAGATTGTAATAGCGTGTTACCATCGGATAATTCGGATGCTCGTAATATTTTTACTAATACTAATGTTAGCTCTAATTTAGTTTTAAATAATGTAAATACTAACACAAATTCAAATAACCCAATTCATAATTCTAACTTATTTCTAAACAGCAACAGTACTAACAATTGTACCGATAATAATTTATCAATTTTTTTCTATAATTTGTGTTGGAGTGTAATTACAACATCATATTGCTAGCTGAAACATGGCTGACAAAAGATTTCAATTCATCTGAGTTCTTTCCATCAGACTTCTGTGTTTTCAGACGGGACCGATACAGCTGTGGTGTGAATCTAAAAGGCGGTGGGGTACTGATCGCCGTTCGTAAAAACTTGTTATGTGAACTTTTGGTATCTGACCCAAAATTTGAATTTTTGGCAGTTAAATTGAAATAGGCGTCATATAATTTGATCATATGTGTTATGTATGTTCCATGTAACTCTGGTCCGACAGTTATTACCGAAATTTTAGCTAATTTCACTAATAATGTTTTACCTTTTTTGGACGAGGGAACTGACCTTATGGTTTTTGGTGATTTTAATTTCCCAGAGTTATTCTGGAAGTTAGGCGGTGACGATGATAACATATTTATCCCGTTCAACACTAACGACTCTTCTGAGTTGGATTGTGATTATATGGCTAATATTGGTTCATCTCAAATAAACAATATCCCTAACAGTCGTGGTACCTTTTTGGATCTGTGTTTTTACACTAATAAGCGCACGTATAAAATTGAAGCCTGTGACGATATTGCGGGCTACACAAGTATTTTCCATACTCCAATGTCGATCGATTTATCGTACGAATTTTGTGACAATCTCAACTTTACTAAAAATATCTTGATTTTTGACTACCCTCGCGCAGACGTCAGTTCAATGAATAAATTTTTAACTGATGTTAATTGGGGCAATGTTTTGTCAAATATCAATGTTGACCATGCAGTTCATTTATTCAACGATTTATTATATTCATGTATCAATAAGTTTGTTCCTAAAGTGAAAAAGAAACAGTCGCTGGCTCGTAAAGATCCATGGTTCACAAAAGATCTGAAAAAACTCGAAGTTCAACGTAACAGAGCCCATACTAAATTTAAGAGTACTGGTTCTTTGCTACACCATTCCCAGTTTAAATTATTTAGGAAACAATTCAATTGTCTTAACCGTTTTTTATACAATAATTATATTATTGATTAGGAGGATGATTTAAGGAGTAACCCAAAGAAATTTTGGAAATTCGTAAAGATGAAGAACCAAACTAACGGTATACCATCAGTTATGTCATTCAAGGGTCAAAAGTCGAATGATCCTCTTACTATTTGTAATTTTTTTGCGGATTACTTTAGCAGTGTATTTGTCAAAGACACCAATAATATTCAATGGTCATCATCTAGCATAAACAGCTCAATCATCACGTTCTCCAAACAAGATGTCGTAAGCGCGCTTCTTAACCTCGATATCTCCAAGTGCTCTGGACCAGATGGACTGCCGCCGGCATTGCTAAGGTGTTGTGCTATTGGGTTGTCAGCTCCCCTTCATTTACTATTTAATAAAAGTTTAAGCCAGGGTAAATTCCCAGATGTGTGGAAAATAGCTTTCCTTACACCGATACACAAAAACTGATCACGCAATGCCGTAACAAATTATAGGGGCATTGCAATAATGTCCTGCATCCCGAAGGTGTTTGAATGTATGGTTAAAGAGGTTCTATTTTTCCATAGCAAACAATTAATCAGCTCACGTCAGCATGGGTTTTTTCCAGGCCGGTCTACTGTCACTAATCTGGCACTTTTCCAGAGCTATATAACAAAATCCGCAACATCCAAAGTGCAGGTTGATGTGGTTTATACAGACTTTGCTAAGGCTTTCGATAAACTAAATCACCGTTTGTTGTTAGATAAGCTTAGCAAACTCAATTGCGACTTTATACCGCTGAATTGGCTAAGTTCTTACTTGAAAAACCGTAAAATGTATGTTAAAATTGATGACATATCTTCCGATAGCTTCACGGTTCTCTCTGGTGTACCACAAGGAAGCCATTTGGGACCATTGCTGTTCCTGCTTTTTATCAATGATGTCACAAAATTATTGGAATTTGCTGAGTGTTTATTGTTCGCGGACGATATAAAATTTTATTCTACCATATCGTGCGAAGCGGATAGATTTAAGTTCCAACAAGATTTGAATTGTTTTTGTGATTGGGCTGATCGAAACTTAATGTGTCTTAATGTGGAGAAATGCCAAGTCATGACAATATCTAAATCTAAGCAGCCTTTAGTTTTTGAGTATTTTCTTACAAATAAGATTTTAAAACGGGTTGTCTCAGTCAATGATTTGGGGGTAGTTTCTAGCTTTGACACGACGTTCAACTTCCATATTGACGCGATCATTAATAAAGCCAAATACTCAAAGTTGGGTTTTATTAAGCGATACTCGAGAGATTTTCATGATTTGTTGACATTCAAATCATTATATTCATCATTTGTGAGGTCGCATATCGAATATGCCAGCGTTATATGGTCTCCATTCTACGATATTCACACTAAGAGAATAGAGGGCATCCAGAAGCAATTCTTATTGTTTTCTCTAAGAAAATTGCCATCCACAGGAAGGGGTGATTTTAAACTGTTACCATATTATGATAGATGTTGTCTTCTAGGTATACAGTCACTGTCGTCTAGGCGTAAGTGTGCAAGTGCCACATTTGCGCGTGATATACTTTGTGGTAAGGTCGATTGCCCAGAGCTGCTATCTCTTTTCAATTTTTACACTCCTCAACGTGTGTTACGGCCACGTAGTTTGCTTTTTATCCCGACTGCGTGCACTAACTACGCGTATTTTGATCCTGTAGCGCGTATACAACGCGACTTGAATAGTGTATCAATGTGGTTCGATTTTAATATTTCGCGTGACGCTTTTAAAAAATCAATCTCCGCATTATCGCTTTAAATTGATAATTTATTGTTGTGTTGATGCTCATTGTTCAGAGCGTATTTTATATTTTATGATAGTGTTTTAATGTTGTACTTTAATTTTTAAATTTTTACATATATATTTTATTATATCCTATTATATCATACTGTAATTTAAGACTTTTTTACCCAATTGCATAAACATGCTGTATGGTAAATAAATAAATAAATAAATAAAATATTTTTTTAAGGCATTGAAGGACTTCTTCGAAAAATCAATATAAAATCCCGTTTCCATCATAATATGTACAAAAATTACCAAGTTCCTCCCTAACTGATCAAACAATAGATCTTTTTTTCGTTTTACTCTATGCAATCTTTTCTGGGGATCAAGGCACTCCCAACTCTATCGCAGTTAACTTTTACCATCGTATGTATCGAATTTCATCATAAATGGTTAAGAAATAACCGAGTTCCTTCCAAATTGACCATATTCCATAGCTCCTTCTAAATATCATTTTAGGATCCCATTTCCACCGTACATGTCGAATTTCGTCATAATCGAGTTGCGTCCTAATTGGCCATATTCCAGAACTTCATCTAACAATCATTTTAGAATTCCATTTCTATCGGACATATCAAATTTCACTAGGATTGGTTAAGAAATAGACAAGTTCCTTCCTAATTGGCCATATTACAGAACTTCATTTAGCAATCATTAAAAATACCCATTTCTATCGTACATGCCGAATTTCATTATGATCGGTTAAGCAATAAGCAAGTTCCATCCTACGTGGTCAAATTCCAGAATCGCATCTAAAAATCAGTTTAGAATCCCACCATTTAGTCATACTGACAAAACACACAAAAATCCATTCAAATGTATTCATTCAGTATACATTCAAATGCATATTCCTGGCGTTCCGCAATAAATAACCCATAACGCAATGAAAAGCCATTGTTAGTTTCATAAATTCGCTTTATTTTCATATAAACATGGTGGTGCAATTGTACTTATTCAGCTGGATAAAGGTTAACAAAATAATATTTCAACATACATAACCCACATTTCTAATATTTTTCAAGAAATGCAAAAAACGAGATTTTTGACAGATAATACAATACGCTTTAGGGCCGAATAAAATTGAATGTGGAACGTGTTTTATTGGTTTTTAGCTTAAACCAGTCGCACAGAAAGACGCGACGTGTTGCATTCTACATTTTAGTATCAAAATGTTATTTTTGAAAAAATGTGGGAAAGGGCCGATATTCACTAAGCCATCAATATATTCCCTTTATCCACCGGTCATGATTCAATAAATACCATGTTAGCTCTAAATATTTAAACAAATGAGCATTTGTTTTATGACGACACACAATTCTAGTATTAAAAGAGTCGTATAAATTACAAGTAAACAAATGAAAAATAAAAAACAATAACTTGAAACAAAAATGTTTCATTGATTTTTCTTTCTTTATTTATAAATACGTGGCGGAATTGTATGACGTTACGAACACGTGACTCAAAAGATCGAACTAACCTTATTTGAACCATACTCACCGGTGTTCCATCACAAACTACTTAAACACACGAACAATTTTCTGAATAAATATTTTTTATTTAAATGCCTGCTCATGCTCAAAGCAAATTTGCATTAGTTAGAGAGTAAATTTACTCAAAGAGAGAATTTTGTTTTTGTGGTTTTAAGTATATTGCGTAGGGCCTCACTGTATTGTTCGGAATATAATTTCTACACCCAAATAGGTATTTTCTACACCCAAAAAATTTGAATTTTTTTTTGTTCGACATGAGAAGTCTTTATGAAATTTTATTTAGTCTATGCTAGGACCCTCCGTTTCGTCTCGACTCCGACCTCATCCAAGAACTGTCGAGTGGTTCGAGCTGTGTGACACCGGGCATTGTCATGCATCAATATGAAATCTTCCCCGATATATCCTGCATAGGGCACTACATGATCCAAGAGAATGCCCTCGATATATCGATCAGCGGTCAGACCTCCTTCACGGCCTCCACCAGGTACGAAAACAAGATCTATTTTTCCCTCAAACGATATGCCAGCCCACACCATACACGAACCGCCGCCGTATGAGACTGTTTCAGCAAAACAGCACTGCGAAAATCGCTCTCCTGGACGCCGGTAGACCCGGTCTCTCATATCACTACCATGGAGACATATTCTGCACTCGTCAGTAAATAGAACGGACGTCCATTGCTCGATGTTCCAATTGATGTGTTCGCGAGCAAATTCGAGTCGCTGTTTGCGGTGGCGTGTTGTTAATTTTGGGCCTCTAGCGGGCCGTCTTGGAGTGAGGTTGGCTCCCTTTAAGCGTCTTCTTACTGTCCATTGACTAACAGCTACATCTCGAACTTGTCTTAGCTCCTGCTGCACATCGACGCCCGTGAGATGGCGATTTCGCAGTGAAAATAGGACGATAAATCGATCTTCACTCTCTGATGTACACCGAAACCGGCTGGTTTGTGGTCTTCGATTGAAGGTACCAGTTTCCTGAAAACTTCTGAATACTCTTGAGACAGCAGATTGGCTCATGTTAGGCTGACGAGCGAATTCTTGTTGATTGCGTCCTTCTTGCAATAAAGCAACAACTTGTGCGGATTTTTCTGGAGTAGTATCCATGATTTTAAGGAAACAATGAATTAAACTGGTAGAGATTTGTTCAGGTCAACGTCTGACTCAAAGGTGACGACAAATATCGGTCAACGTGGCATTATACAGGAGATTGGATCACGCCAATTGTTTTCACCGAAACATTGCATTTTGCTAAGACTGCTTTAATTTGAAAAGTACTGTATGGATATTAATGATAAAGGTATCCTTGAAAAAATAAAATACTAGGCTGTCAAAAGAAGGTTGTTTTTCGAAAATCGATCCAGCCATTTTAAAAAAATATACGTTGTGATGGTCTAGTCGATTCAGTTGCTCGGGAGTGTAGTCAAGTTCCAAGCTAGTTGGCCATACTCCGGATTTATCCAAAAAATTTTGTAGAATCCCATTTCCAAGGCACACATCGAATTTCATCATAATCGGTTAGGGAATAGCCAAGTTAGCCTAGATGGCCTTATTTCAGAACAGTAGATATTTAATAATGTGTATCAGTTCGCTAACAAATCAGACTTTCTAAAGAGAGCATTTTAGAAGGTTTTGAATACCGTTTGCCGTAATAACAAGAGCAAGAGCGAAATAATATTAATAACGATTTTATTCATCAGAGCAGAGCGTATTTGTTTTTTCAATATAGCCCAATAACAAAGAGCGAAAATATGGTAATACAAACGTAATAGTGGAAGAGCAAGAGCCTTCTAATAAAAAATAATGCTCCTGCTCTTTAGAGCGATATTTTTTATTTTAAAATATCGCTCCTTATGAAGAGCGTTTTAATATTTTTTATTTTCGCTCTTGAAAAAGATCAAGAGCGAAGAGCGAAATTACATCCCTTTTTAAACTTTGGGATTAAGTTAGATGATACTTTCTCTAAATTGAAAGAATTTAACGCAGGAGTTCCACAGGGCCGGTTTTATACCTTCTGAACACTTATGATCTTCCTGCATTAGAAAACAACATAGTGGCGACTTTTGCAGATGACACGGCGATTTTAGCTGTTGGCACAAGCAACGAAGTCAACACAAAAGTTATAATCAGCAATAACTACTACTACTACTCCAAATTTTCCTTAAAATGAAGAGTAATTATTTTTAAAACTTTAAGATCCTCATCTGATTCAGAATTGTCACATTTTTTTTGTAAATTCGAAGTTTTTATTTTTAGTTTCTCCCCCATCCTTCAACATTCAATAAACTGTTAAAGTGATAAATAAGCAAATTAGGTTCCATTCCAATAAATGTGGCCAATGCTGTTTAATTTTTATTATTTTTGGTTTGTGCAATAGATATTTACGCTGAATTGAAAATGTATTTTAAAAAACCGTTTCTATTTCCTGCCTTAGTTCTTCATTTGTGATTTGACGGTTGTAGTCTTCCTTGAGCCAAATTCGCTTTGATTCGCCTTCCACTTCGGTATAGTTATCATCGTCCTTGTTGTTGTAAAAATTTGGGACACCATCGGCGATGTTGTAATTTCGTTTCGTTGGTTTATCGATATTATTAGATGCCCGATTCAAGTAGTTATTATGGTTTAGCAACTATGTTGCTAAGCCAACCGATTCATCTGAAATAAGCTCTCCTTCACTATTGAGTAGACCCACACTTTTCGGAAATTCTGCTAAAATTTCTCCAGCTATACTTTACGAAATATCGTTTGCGGAATGTAAAATGAAGTTACATAATATTATCATCATATCACATTCATCATACCAACATTGAAATAGTTGTGCTAAAAGGTGAATTTGGAAATTCGACATATTCAAAATGTTTACTTTCAGAAGTGTTAATCCACTTTATAATATCTTCGGGATTGGCGACATTTACAGCGACGGTATCGCTTATGGCGGCGATCTGTACTTGCTTCTTTGTAAATATAGTATTTGAAGAAGGAGTTGCAGGGCCCCATGTGATTTCGGAAATTCTGCTAAAATTTCTCCAGCTATACTTTACGAAATATCGTTTGCGGAATGTAAAATGAAGTTACATAATATTATCATCATATCACATTCATCATACCAACATTGAAATAGTTGTGCTAAAAGGTGAATTTGGAAATTCGACATATTCAAAATGTTTACTTTCAGAAGTGTTAATCCACTTTACAATATCTTCGGGATTGGCGACATTTACAGCGACGGTATCGCTTATGGCGGCGATCTGTACTTGCTTCTTTGTAAATATAGTATTTGAAGAAGGAGTTGCAGGGCCCCATGTGATTTTTTCTGGAAGCAACTGGAAAATTTCATTTTTTTCACCAAAATATTGAAATACATCGGAATCCTCTACTCCCGTCCCGTCAGATTCCAGAACAAGCTTGGATCCTAGAATACCCGCAGTATTTGCTAAAGTGAGAGAAAAATAATTAGTAAAAAAATGTTTCTTAATATATATGCATTTACGGGTATTTACCTTTTTCGATGATGCTGGGTATATGTATATGGCCAGTAAATAAAAAGCTTTTTCTTGTAATTCGGTCAGCATCCCAAATTTTTAAAAATGAAATCTAAAGGAAAAATAATATTTAATCAATAATAATAATTTGAATTTTGAAATCTCACCAAAACTGTGGAATTGCGCATTGTAGTGTGGCATATGAGATTCGTCCAATTGTATTGGTTATAAAAGGAAAAGGAGAGGAAAGTTCGGAAGGAGTGTAACTACTATATTATTTTTAGAAATATGTATTTGTAATTTGGTTATAGATAATAGAAAATACATTGCCGCGAAAAGCGAAATCTGAAGAATTTTCATAAATTAAAATAGTCTTAATTGTTAAACAATTAATAGTTCCATTGATATTATTAAATGTCACAGTATTTGCTTGATAGGGAAAATTTGGTGCAACTGAACTACAGTCCATAGATAATAATGGGCTAACCAGCGAATTAGTAAGAGTCCTTACTGAATTTGTCGAAATTATTTCCTTACAGAATATTTGACATATCGGCCACCGAATCAGTAACAACTGACAAATACAGTATTAAAATTGTAATGTGAATATCAAAATTTATTATTTTTATGAGAAGTATGCTTTGGAAATTTTGATGTATTCTGACATTCCTTCAGTTTGCGCGTTAATTTTCGCTCTGTTAAGTGACAGCTGAACTGAACGAAAAGTTCTAAAAGATTCGCTGGCCAGTATCATATACTTTCCGTATATCGTATTATTACGTTAAGTTGTTACTGATTCGCTGGTTGGGCCATAAGTTAGATGCATTAACGTTACTAACAAATCTTTTTCCAAATAAGGTTGATTGCAATATTTGAAGCCTTTGAGTTAATAATTTACAATAGTTAAATTAATAAAAGGTCTACTCTTTACTGCGATTTGTTTAAAGTATTGATGTTTGCTTTCAAATCTTAATGTTGAAAATTTTATTATTTGAGCAGTAAAGGATAATGTTGTAAATAATGATGCATTCGTATAAGCCTACTATATGGAAATAATAAAACTACGGGTGTGAAGTTTGTCCCAAAAAAAATACCATGTACGAATACAAATCCAATAAGAATTTTCAACACCAAACATGTGTTAGTAATTACACTGCAAAATTTAATTTGTGAAAAGAGATAACTATACAATATTGAAAAGAGATAAAATGAGGAGTTCGTATTTTCAAATTGGATTCATATCAGTTTTTTATATTATTTAAACGTTTTCCGAAAAAATATTTATGAATGGATGTTGTGCGGAGAAAAGTAAAATATGTGGTAGGAAACAACAAAAATTTGGTATATGAAATTATATGGAAATATTGTCTATTTAATTTTAATTTTTATTTATAAAGTGTGATTCTCGTATATTTGATTCGTTAGACAACTTTATCGTTTTAAATGTAATATTTTTAAAACATTTATGTTTTTTGTAATACTAGCTAAACTACATAACAAACAAAAATAACACTTTAAACTACATATTGGATCAATTAAATGTTCATTCTATAAAACTTTAATAAATTAAAATTAAAAAGACAATATCTCCGTATAACTTAATATGTACATACATATAACAAATTTTTGTTGTATCTCATATAATTTCTTATAAGAATTTTGAGTGAAATTTTCAGAAACAAAAATTGAGAAATGCTACAAAATTAATATCTAACAAAAGGAAATCTAATGTTTCCTGAATCAAATGAGCCATAAGCCATTTCCGAACGGAGGGGATGAAAATGTTTAATAATTTTTTGAACGTCGTATCGATTTTATTTGTTTATGTGGTATACGAATCGGTCAATATCAGATATCCTGAGTTTGTCGGGTAATGACCATACATACATATGATAGCCTAATGTATCCTGATTCAAATGAGCCGTAAGCAGTGGCGTAACTATGAATTTCGGGCCCCCCCCCCCCCCCCCCAAATTTTTCTTGGGTCCCTAAAAATTTTCTTGTACCTATAAACAAGTTAAATTTTAGTTAAAAACTTATTTTTTCCGATTGTCCACCAGCCTCGCATTAATTAAAAGTGTCTGATTTCGAGGGTCCGATACAGCACGTGATTCAGTTCAATGGTCTCAAACAAATCGAAATTTCTTGCAATCAACTCAATACTATGACGATTTCTTTATGTATCGATAAAGTATCACAAATTTCTAGTATAATTTGAAGAATATCAAAAATCTCAAAAATGTTTAATCAAAGTATCTTGAATATTCTAGAAGGTCCTCAAATATCGAATTATCCGTAAGCATGTAAAACCAAAGGAAATCTTATACAATCACCGCCATGTAAAATTAAATAACCTGGACAATCTTGAATAATTTCGAATAACCTAGGAAATTAGAGAAATATCGAAATCTCGAAAAATCAACTAAATATGTATCATGATTTAGATTTATATGTGAAACTTTGCAAGTTCCCCCAACTCAAAGCTAAGCACAGAACATTGCCATACAAAATTCGAATAAATTGGAAAATCTTTAAAATCTCGATTAATCCCACAAATGTCGAAACATTTTAGAAATCTACAATAAACCGCGGAACAATCTCGATTAACCCAGAAAAAATCGATTAACCTCTATATTACCTCGATTCATCTCGAATAATTTAAATAATACCGAAAAATCTAAATATTAATGAATAGTTTTGGAGAGCCTGTAAAAATTTATAAAACCCACGCAAATTTCGAAAATTCCGAAAATTCTTGTAAATATTGAATTATTTGTCAAGTAATTTAATATTACTAATACTACTATAAGCAAGATAAGGCTAGTCTCGCACCAATTACGCATCCCATTTCCACGCTATGCTCCTTCAAATTTCATGATTTGAAGTAGTTTTTCAAATTAAACCGGTTAAATAAAAAAGATTCGGCAAACGAGAAACTATATCAATCTCATTCAATCGTCTGTAAATCAATTCAACCTTTTCTAATCAAAATTTGAGTTATAAAATGTTGAATTTGGAGTGCAAGATGTATTTTACAAATAAATCAACCCAGCAAACACTAAAATCGTTATCATTTGATGTGAAAAACTTTGATTTCAAACAAGTTTGGTAAATTTTCTTTATATCTGTCAGAACCCAAAGCCATTTTAATTTCTATGGAGCCATATTACTTGTAATTACTCATACATTCATCTTCAGCAACAGAGAAGAAATTGTTGGGCTTCTCTTAAGAAAATATTTAATAGCAACAGGAACAATGTTTTCTTTCTCTAAAAACTAAACCACGGTCTTTTGATAAAAATTTCCTAGAAATTTCCCGTTTTGCAAATTTGAAAGGGTGATTTACTGTAACCTTAATCTGAGCTACCATCTATCTGATCTTGACTTTGAACTAATATTTGAACGCCTGATAACTCTCGTGGGCCCTTTTAGCCGCCCCCTGCGGCTGCGGGTGCTGCGGGTACCTACACGGAGAGAAATAATTAAGCATACTAAGCATATATTGTGCATATGCCATACCGATTTGGAGCCTAGTGTAACTTTACTTACCTTGAGAGATACTTTACTTGATTAAAGAATTTTCGTTTTTTTGAATAATAAGAAACTTAGTCATAATTTGAGAAAAATATGACTAATATTTTAGAAAATTATGCTGAAATGTTGCTTTTAACTTCAGGAAGTAAGAAATTGATTAACTAAAAACAAACTAAAAATTCAAAAGTTGAACAAAAATGTAGTGAACAATTTAGCAAATTGCGTTATAAATATGCATTCATTTTTAAGAAATAAGCATCAATTGTGCTAAACATATGCTACAAATCGTAATAATTTCAGCAAAATGTGGTACACATTCTAGAATATTGTGCTGCAAGTATGTCTCTTATTTCATGAAATACGAAACAGATTTACTAAAAATATTACGAAAAATTTCATAATTTGAGAAACTTATGGTTAACGTTTTAGAATATGGTGCGTAGAATTAATGTTCACTTTATTAGAATAAGAGGCAGATTTGCTAACATTATACTAGAAAATCCATGGTATACGAGAAAAACACAAATGACAGAATTGATTTTATAAAAAATTTATTTCATATTAATTTCATAAAAAAATTAAATCAGTTTTTCAATGATATAAATCAATACGTTTATATTAACTATAGAGTTTATACACCAAATTACAATATGTATTTCACTTAAATTTAATAAATCATAATATCCATCTACATTATTGGTATTTTCATTTTTCATTCTAAACACTAATAAAAATAATCAGTTCTACTTTTCTTAATTATACAAATATTTCATATTATTTCATTGTGTCATACACTCATTAAGCGATAGTTTTTTATAAATATCTTATTTTAATACATTCGTCTCCATTAAATAGTTTATAAGATTCAAAAGGTTTGTATTCAAATTCAGATACTTTAGCAATATTTAATAATTCGTTATATTTTCCTAAAATCATAAAACAATTTAAATGATTGTTGAAATTTATTTTAAAACGATTTAAAATCAAATAATTAATATTATCAATATCTAAAATCTCAGTTATTTTAAATAATTTATTTTCCTTAAATAAAAATAAGTTTCTCGTGTACTGAGAACCGTTAAAATAAGTAATTTTTATATTTTGAACTGATTTCAGTTGTTCAGTTGAGAACTTTTCTTCTAGTAGAGTAAAATAAGTTTGCTGTTTAAGGTCTGCTAATTTCATAAAATTGATGCTCTTATTACAAAAATTCACAGGAGATTTCAGAATGGAATAACTGAATTTCATAGCATACTTTTTCGCAACTGATAATGGTAAGTTTTTTCGACTGCCAGTAACATTGGTATAATTTTTCATCTCCCTGTTTTTAGACTCAAATCGCATACACCAAAGATACCTTATGGGCCCAGACTTGCGAATTACAGAACACACTCAAAGAAAAAACTAAGTAAAACTAATAAAAATATAGTTATATTTTATAAAATTTTGATACATATACAACACACAAAATTTTTTATTAATTTTACAAAATAACAAAAAAAATTATCAATTTTATAAAAAAAGCTGATTCCACGAATAAGTTTATTTTATTGTCATAATAAATGTTTTATAAAATATTTATTAATATTTATTAAAATTACAACAAGTTTATATAATTGATAAAAATTTTATAAATTTTAGAATTTTTCTAATTTATACAAAAAAAATGTTGTCTTATTCACAAATGTTTTTTTTTTAATTAAAAAATTGTTTTGGGATTTATGTTTTTTTTGTAAAATCTATAAATAACCGTAAAATTTACAAGGTTAACCAGTAAAATTGCCAAAAACAATTGTGAAATCTACAAATTGGTGTGTTGAATCTAAAATGGTTTTGTAAATTTCACAAAAAAGTGGAGTTAAGTTACAAAACGTTTTGTTGATTTGATAATTATTTTTTAAAATCTATAAATAATTTAGTCAAACTTATAAGAGCCGTTATAAAATTGATGGAATCGATTAGTAGAATTGACAATGCTTTACTGGATTATAAAAGATTTTTTTATTTTTCACAGATATTACGTTTCGGATGTAGATAATTTTTTATAAAATTAACCAAAATAGTATATTGATTTTATAGAAAATTATATAAATATTATGTAAGTATTATACATAAGTAATACTTCTAAAATTATATATATATTTATATATATATATATATATATATATATATATATATATATATATATATATATATATATATATATATATATATATATATAATAAACATGAATGAGGTTCACCAATATGCAAGGTATACAGTACCAATAAATATTAAACAAAACTTTTAAATTTCAAAATTTTATTTAGTTTTAATATTAGTATATAAAAATGTTGGATTTCATTATAATTTAAATATAAAATATGATAAACTATTTATTACCATTTCTGTTATTATTTAATTATTAATTACCTTATTTATTATAATATTACATAACTAAAAATTATAAACCTATAATTTTTTTAATTTATTATGTAAGTAAAATATTTTTGTTTTATATAAGTTAAAAAATTATTTCAAGTACATAATAATTCAATTACATAGCTACTATTTTTATTAATTTTGAAAATCAAAAATGAAATATATTAAAATATAAAAACTTATCCAAAAAACTAATTATTATTCAAAATCTTAAAAATAAAAAAACTGATAATAACTGAAATGAATCTTATTTATCTTATTAAAAATTATTTCTCTAATCTTTCTATTAAATATTTTATTGCTACATTGCTAATATCGTATTTAGTTTTTATTTTATAAAAGTATGATAGTTTTGTATAAACATCCATACTAATAACGACTGTAATGGGTATTTAAGATTAAACAAGTGAAAAATGGAGACTAATATGTCTATTCCGCGAAGTATAGAAAATATTTTATACTTTATTCCATCGAAATAAATCATTAATGCGTGGAGTTTGACAATGTTCCAGTAACCAATAATAACGGCTGGACCGACTGTTGCTTGTCCAATTGAATTTTTAATTTTTCCTCTAATGCTTCGGGAGTTTGTCCAACTAATATGAAAGTCTGTTGCGCATCTTGAATGCTGAATCGGATATGGATTTTTTTTATTGTTTTCAACTTGAACCTTCCTCGATGTCGGCTGCAGGATATGGTGAATTAAATAGAATAAAATAGCTGCTTGACCATCTATGAAAAAGAAAACAAATTGAAAAATTAATAAAATATATAATATTATATAATATAGGTATATAATATATATAAATATATATAATATGTAAGTATATAGATGCATGATATAATATATACTTAGATAGATAGATATGTTTGTTAGATTTAACACTTACTTTCATTGAAATTTTCTTTACATTTTAACACGGCTAACAAATTTCTGTCTTCCGATCCCTTCACCTTTTCGTCTAATAATGGAATGATTTTTTCGAGAAATGCAGCAAATGACGTTTCGATGCTTGTTGTTTGGTATAATTTTTTAAAATCAATTTCAATCTGGCATAATAAAATTAAAAAAAAATGTTATATTAATTCAAATTATCCAATAAATGCTTATTCAACTTACCAATTTATACCCTAATGGCTTTTTGTAATGGGGCCATTTAGCCATTATTTGATCTGTTGTTTCAGCCGTCTTGATAAAGTTAAGTCTTGTACCCGCCGTGTTTAACCAGTGATTCTCTAATTCGGCCCATGTGCAATTATCCGCTGCCAGTGCACTCAAACTTTCCTGACATTCCTCTTCTTGTATTACTGTTGAATAGAAACATAAAAATGTTAAATATTTATTAATTGGTATTATTATTGATATTAATTTGTAGCACTTACCCGTTGATGTATTTAATGTGGTATCTGATTGTGTTTGGTTTGGTTTTGACGCGATGATGCCCACTTTCTTTAATTTTTGCAGCTTATTATAATATTTTGCGTAAATTTTGCCTGCAGGTGCCTTTCCGCCCTCCTTATAGTAATATAAAACCTGCAAAATATGAGAAATACGAATGTTAGAATTTTGAATATATACAATTTTTAAAAGTTTTATTGCCTTGCTCTCCGTAGGAAATTCGGATATTATTCGTTCAGCAATATTATTGGCCAGTGTCACTGTCATTTTAATATTTTGCTTGATTATGTAGTTTATAATTATATCAGTCAGCATTGAGCGCAGAGCGTCACTTAGATTATTGCTTGAATTATAATATTTTAATATATACTCTCCATCTACACTTTCCTTTAAAATGTTTCTAATATTTATTAAGTTGTCTTTGTTGTCACTTCTTTCTACTAATGCGAATAAATCTAATGGTTCGCTGTTATTGCTTATTGTTGTAGGTGTTGTCGATCGCGTTGATATCCATTCATTATATTTGCAATTGAACTTTACTTGCTTTCCCAGTGAAAAATTATTCAGAAATATTTGTTTGTAATCGCCCAACTGTTCCAATGAAATAATATCCATATCTAACTCTGGCGGTAAATAAACATTAATCGAATATATATTATTTTTCAATTATTTATAATATAAGATATTTACCAACACATTTTGGAAACATTTCTTCCAAATTCCATGCTTTTAGTAAATCAAATAACCTCAATTGTGAGTCTGATAGTTGAGTTAATGAGTAATGTTGGGCGGCTGTGCTGGTCGATGGTATATTGCTCACAAGTGATTCTGGTTCATTGTTATATGATGGATTTGATACCGATGAGTAATGTTGGGCGGCTGTGCTTGTCGATGGTATATTGCTCACAAGTGATCCTGGTTCATTGTTATATGATGGATTTGATACCGACGAATTTGATACCGATGGATTTGATACCGATGGATGATTAATCAAGGCGTTTGTAATTTCAGTTGAGTAAATAGTTTCATTTAGATCCAAATCTAAAATACTACTACAGTCAAACTTCCCTAATTCGAACTTCTATTATTCGAATTTTTCCTTAAATCGAATTTATATTTTGGCAGGAAAATTAAATATAGATTATTCCTAACTTTTACATTTCGAATTTTCTTTAAATCGAACAAAAATGTTTGGCAGATGGTGATTCGATTTATGGAAGTTTGACTGTATATTGATCTTTGTCCATTATGTACAATATTTTGATTAATTTTCTAAATATACTTTTAAGAAAAAAAAAATCCGGAAAACAATTAAAAAACACTTTAAAAATTTAAATAAATTTATATAACACGCACAAAGACACTTTACGTCGCTTCCAAATAAGAGCACATTTGCAAATCACTAATTTTTTGGAGAGGCCTTAAAATTGCTAATGCTAATTTCGACTTAATTTTTTTTTAATAAGGTCCTTCCCAAAACGTGTGGCAAGAATTTTATTTAAAAAATTATACCAAATTTAACATTAAAAACTTGACATGCCCCTCCAAAAAAATTAATGATGTAATACTCTTATTTGGAAGCGGCGATTAGCAAATATTTATTAAACTGTTAAAAGAAGTTTGTAGAAAACGAAAGGATTTATATAGTATCTTGTTAACTCCACCCCTCTATAAAATTAACATTCGTTGAAAAAAAGGGAATGGGCGGCTTAGAAAAACGATTACTCATAAAAATTAAAAAAAAGTTTTATTTTATTTATTTTATGTCTAGAAATACTCTTTAAGGCGAAGTAAATATTTTCCGTTTATTGTCTTAGGTAAATTTACAGGAGGTCCATTAAATACATCTAAAGATCTAATAATATTTGGTTGAATAATTGTCTCGGAACTAACTTCATATGCTAAATAATGCGTATTTACAGAATCTACAGATATTTGATTAACTAAAACCAAAATATTCAATTCATCTTTTGTAATATTCACAAAAATTCCAACAATCTTATATAACTCTAACTCATCTTCAAAGACAGTTAAATAAAAATCTTTTTTATATAACGTGCCATTATACGTTATTTGGGAATAACAAACAAATTCATCAAAGTTATTGTTTAATTTATGTTGTAAAGATGGTGCATCTAATTTTAATATATGTTTCTTTGAAGTAATACATATTGGATGAAGAGGATTAATAAGGTAATTAACAAATTTAAATTGAGCCTTTTTGCTTAAAGTTAAGCAAATATTTTTTCGTGAGTTTGTTGATCTTGCGAATCCTTTCGGTTCTTTGTGTTTACCCTCAAATGCAAAACACCAGTAATGTACTGGTGGCCCTGAAAAAGCAATTATTTTGGGATAATGTGTTAAAAAATGGTGTTTGGGTTTTAACGTGTCATTAAAAAGTACTATATACTTTGAATGATGTTCTCTAATTAATATCTTTAGAAGAGCAAGTTTTTCTTTGTTAAATGATCGAGAAAGTAAAATATCTATTATTTTAATTAGACATATTATAAATTCCCAAACTTCATCATCTTCAGGTACAAGATCTCCAATTATTAATGTAAAATAGTGAATGAAACATTTCATTTCACTCGCTGACATTTTTAATTTGAATTTATTCAAATTATTTATTGTAATAGAAGGAGAAATATTTCCAATATCAATTGGGCCATAGTTAAAATTCTGCTTTCTGTTATTTAAAGTGCTCAACGAAAAATTTTTTGTATTTTCTGTATAATATTTAATCACGTGACAAATATCATAATGACATACACCTTCAAAAATATCATGCATGATGTCAATATAATAGTTATTGACAACATGGAATGAAGGTATGTCATTAAATACTGAGTTTTTATATATACCGGTGGCTTTAAAATCACCAACGTTTATATCTGCTTTATAATTAACAGTCGTACGGTACAAATCATCCCTATCTTCACATAAACTTTGCGATTCGGTCCTATGAACTTTACAAAAACGACAGAAATAATTGCTAGAAAAAGATTTACTGAAGTCGCATACGTAGTTAATTCCTAAGTTATCGCCCATTATCAATCCTAATATTATATGAATATTAATAGTTTTATCAGAACAATTTAGTTCTAATCCTTCTGTTTCCAGAGATATGATCTCCTTAATGAAATTTTGCAAACATAACTCATTACCAAATTCCTTAAAATACTCCGATTTTATAAAACCAGCGAAAAATATATTGTCCAATTTGGAAGAATTTTGTAAAATTGGTATTTTAAAGTAAATACCTGTTATTAACTGGGTATGTGATCCCAATGGGTTGTTTATCTCAAAATCATCAAAATAAATAAAAATTGGGATACACAATTTGTTACTAAACTGTTCTAATTTACAACTCCATAATTTACCATCTAAGAAACTAGAAATAATATTTTCTTCCGAAAAAAATCTATTTTGATTTATTTCAATAATTTGCTTAGCCGTAAAGTTTTTCTCTAAAATATTTTTTAGTTGAAATCTTAAAGACAAAAGTAAACCCTTGGTTTGATTTTCAGCATATGTCGCAACACCATTGTCATAAACCATCTTTATTTCATTATTTATAGAAAATTGTTGCATTGGAGTCATTAAATTATTCTCTAGTAACCATTTATTTAGTTTATAAGTAGAACTAATTAAATGAAATGGGTCTTTTAATAGTGTTAAAATTTCTGTAAATTGAGTTTTAGTTTCATCACTAAAATTCATAATTTAAATTAACAAAATTTTGTAACAATTCAAAAATTGGTTCAGTAATATTACTAACTACTGATTTTTGAATATCCATTACATTCTTACTATTAAAGTTATTGTTATCATGTAAATTTAATACAAATTTCACAGCGGATACAATAATTGTTTTCCTACTTTTTGCTAAATCTTGCATAAGAAAAGAAGTGTCTGGATGTTGTATACTATTTATAATTTCATTTTGAATATCTATTACGTCTTTCGTGGAGTAGCTTTCTGTGGGTGGAGTGCTGCTGTTCAAAACTATGTTAGTGTCATTAGGTAAATCATTTACAACATCGTCATTTGTATGTTTTTTAAGGTGTCTTCTAAATTTATCTAAATTAGAAAAATATTTCTTACAAGTTTCATTATAACAAACGTATTCACTATTATTACAAAGACTATGAAAAACCTTTAAATGTAGTATTAATGCATCGTGCGATAAAAAGTTATTTTTACATTTAAAACACTTCATATTGATCCTTATTTAACAAAAAAATTAAAGATTATTGTTAGAAGAAAAGACAACGATTATTTATACCAATTAATAATTACAGCGAACAAAAATAGTAAATAAATCCAACATAATCTTAATCACTAGTACATACACAAAATTGTCAATTAGTGGTGGTAATACCCCTATAAGAGTATACATTAATTTAATTGCTATAAATGTCAAGTTGAAACAAGAATTAATTTTAAAAAAAATTCTTACATTTATTCGTTGCCATATGTTGATTTGTTGCTGAATTTTTATCTGCGTCCCAATCGGTACATGGCAAGTTTTAAAAAAAAAATCCCAATGACTCTTTTCCATTAATAATAAAGCTTCGAGGTCAATGTCAGATTCTAAAAACAAATAAGTAACAAATAATTACAAGAAAAAAACAAATGCACAAAGATGGCAAACATTTATCGGATAAAATTGGGTTGGGTAGGATATCCCGGTTTTCATAACCCCGGATTTAAAATCCCGGATTCAAAATCCCGGTTTTCAAAATCCTGGGGTGAGATTCCAGAAGGTGATCGGTGATTATTCTTTTGGTGATAGCTAAAAGTGATCACCATATGGGTGATCACCACCTAAATTGGTATTTTATAAAGTGATCACTAAAAAATTGTACTAAAAGTACTAAACGTTTTATATCGGGCAACAAAAACACTTGAAAAGTCAATAAAATGTCAACTTTTTATATGTAACCGAAATTTAAAATTTTAAGGCTTTTAACAACGATTAGTAGAAATGTTAATTTGACTGGGTCGAAATAAAATTGAACTTATAATAATAATAATAAATTATTCATGTACCTCATTCCGATTCGGCATATCCGCGCGGGGTGGAACAGTTGAGAGACATACTTAACCATATCTTAAACGGACAATTTTTTTTTTTAATAAAATAATAATTTGGTAGAAATATTTATTTATGTCGTTTACGATTGACCACAAATAACTAAACTCGGTGCAAAAAAAACTAAACTCGACATAAAAAAAAAATAGTAATCGAAAATGACATTAGTCTTGGTGGCTCGGCTATAATTTTATTAAACATTAAAATTACATATTCAAAATTTAAAATACCCTATGCCACTCAACTGATTTTATTTAAGGACCGTTTGCGTTAAAACTTGTTTTTTATTAACATTTTTGTGATTTGTTTTGCTTTAAATTTAAATATATAATATTAAGAAAATAATGAAATATTCATAAATAACCCATCTTCGATAAATAAATCATAAAATATTTTTTTGTAGGTTGTTCTCTGGTTGGTGATAATGAAAGTGATAGCTAAAACACAATCACCAAAAAGTGATCACCAAAAGGTGATAATTGTGGTGATAATCACCATACGGAATGTCAATTTTGAAAAAGTGATAGGTGATTATCACTTATCACCTTATGGAATCCCACCCCTGGTTTCCAAAATCCCGGTTTTCAAAATCCCGCTTTTCAAAATCCAGGTTTTTAAAATCTTGGTTTTGAAATTTGAAAGACGTATTTTTTTTAATTCGAGCCGCGCTTTTTGGTGAAGGGAAATTTTATAAAGTAAAATAAAAATCGGATTTTCTGAAAACCGGGATTTTTATTTATGCAGAATCGGGATTTTGAAAACCGGGATTTTGAAAACTGGGATTTCGAAAATCAAGATTAACAAAAAAAAAACAGGATTTTGACAAACCGGGATTTTGAAAATCGGGCTTTCGTTACACACCCGATAAAATTATTTATGTACGTGAAATCACATGTGAACACGACTTGTCAGTTAAATAAAATTAAACTTTAGAAATTTGCGTATTATAAGATGATTGAAAAAGTATAATAATTGAAGAAGTTAAATTAGACCACTAGCACAATAATAATGAACAAGCTTTTTTTGATTTGAAACTTTTTTATAATAACCAAAAATAAAATCAAATATAAAAAAAAGGAATTGCAAAAAATAAAAATTGAGAAATCAATATGACTTGTATATTATTATAGCAAATAATGTTTGTGTAAATCCAATACCTTCTAGTGCTTTAACAATATTGTACTTCTCTACAACTTCCTTTTTTAATCCTAGATTGATCAAAAATTGCTCCATCGGCTTAATAAATTCACTAATTGTTATAATATTCACTTCTTTATAAAAGTAACGTCACTTCAAATGTATGTGTATACATAAGTAAATTTATGTCTATTAAATGTACTATTATGCGTGAATAAAATAACACACTATAAATTTTAATACATATTATGTAGCACAACAATTAAAAAAAATTTGAAAAAAATTCACTCAAAACACTTATAATTAACTTTATTGTGAATATAAAATAAAATACACTACACACGACTAACTATATGTTCACTCGCCACTGAATTAAAACTGAATTACATTTGATCGTTTCCTAACTAATTTAAAGCAAATTATTAAGGCAAATTTCTCAAAATATTTATAAAATCTAAAAAAAAATTGTAAATTTTATGAAACTTTATGAAAAATAACAATATTTTTATAGATTTCACAAAATGCTATTAAATTCATAAAGCGCTTTAAAAATTTTATAAAACTATTTGTTCAAAGTTAAAAAATTTTATTAAAACACAAATTTTTTTGTAAATTGTACAATAGTTTTCATCAATAAAATATATAATTTTTTTGTAAATTATACTAATTTTTTTTAAAATGTATAGCTGTTTTTATAAATTTAATTGTTGTTGGGCGTAAAACGGTTTAAATAGTTTTTAAACCGCAACAGAGATTCCAATATATCTTATTGCAATTGCACATGAAGAGAAATATAAATATGCCATATCTGTACATTTCCTTCATTTTATGTGGCATTCATTGTTGTTTTAATCCGATTTCTAGTTTTATACAATATGTATAAAATTACTTATTTATATTATTAACAGTTAGTTATGCGATTTATAATGTTATGCGATTCTAAGAAATCGTAACTATGGTTTAATCAACTGAAATCTTGTTGTATCTGATAAATTAATCGGTTACTGTGTCTTTTACGAGACAATTCTCGCAATGAATTTAATTAAAATTTTAATCTCGCAATGAATGTGGCATCTCAAAATGCATACAATCATGGCATGGCATCTCAAATTGCATACAAAAAATTAAAACAATGGCCGTAAAGCATAGTAATCTAATTTACAGAAAATTGTTTATTGATGATCATCACGTGGAAAGTACGATAAACCAAATTACCGTACATGTGCACTTATTTTATGTTTTTGTGTTATAAATAATGATATTTTGTACCTAAGCATCGGTTTTTATTTCCTTTCTTATATTGAAATCAGCAGCAAAATTGAAATTTAATTAGTTTGACCATAAAATATCTTTTATTACTTGTTTAAAACTGCGTATTGTTGTTAAATTAAATGGTTGTGTATACAATTTAGAAAATTCTAATTATATATGTAAGTTCCATATAATAGATGAAAAGATCAAACAAATATTTTATAGGTACAATAAACGAACATTGCGCTCTAAAAAGGTTAAATGGACACCTTTCTTTAAATTGCTTGTTTTTACGAAGATTGTAGATTGTTTAAAGATTTACGACCGTTCTATATTTTGGTAAGCAAAATTAACCAAATATTTTATTATACGGAAATTCCTGAATTTTATTACCATACAGCTCTATTTGTTTATAACACTATAGAAAAAAGTAGAAACAGTACAGTAAATTCATAAATAATAAAATACACATATGTCCTTAACAAGTAAAAGTATTCCTTATTTACCATTAAACTAAAAACATGCTACCTACTTGGTCCATTTGCTAAAATACAAAAAAAACCTAATTAAGAAATACCTAACCAATTTTTTTTATGATGATATACCTCAATAAAAATGGGATGCAGTATGGTTTTTAGGAGTTCCTAATGAGTGGAAATTTTCCAATATTATTTTGTATTTAAATTTTTTTTATTTTGGTTTTTAGTTAAGGGTTAAATTGTACGAAATAAAGTACGTAAATAAAGATCAATTTATTAAACTTAAGAGAAAATTTTTCGTGTCTTCGAAATATACAAATGTATATGTAAATTAAATTCATAATGCATATGCAATATTCTTGAATTTTCATCATCCTCGAATTTGTATTGAGAATCGACTATTCATGATACTAAAATAAATTTTCTCTTAGTGTACAGAAACATTTTGTCAAATTTAGTAAACACTTTTTACATGTAATAATTATATTTAATCAGAAACACAAACTTTATATAAATATAAAAATTATTAATTTTCAAATTATAAAATTTACAAAAACTTTCGATTTCCGTGATTAAATTTACAAAATAAGTTGTACACTATTTTTTTTTCTCGATTTTTTCATTGTTATAAACTACAAACATTTTTTCAATTTAAGTAGGATTTTATAAATGCAATTCAATTTTTTTCTAAATTTTCACAAATCTATGTAAATTTAATAAAATAAATGTAAATTAAATAAAACCTAAATTATTTTTGTAACAATTTTGATTTTTTTTATAATTCATATAAAAATTAGAAAATTTAATTAAATTTATAAGGAAATTAATATATTTTATAATTTTTTTTATTATATTGTTAATATTCTGTTGAATTTACAAAATAATTTTATAAGCATTTTTATAAAAGGATTTTGTATATATTACTGCTCATTTTTCTTTGAGTGAGTAATGGGTTACTATATGATGTTTTGGTTTCAAATTAGTTTGAAATAGATTAATATAGAGCTGATGATGCTGCATAATTAAATTATTTAAATTTTCTATTGCCTCTTCCGTATAGAAAGGTAATAACATTTTATCAACCAGTTTTTCGAGTAGGCATATATATTTCCATCCCTGATCATTACTAAAATGTAACATACTGTAAGCCTCCCTTGCAGAAAGATGAAGTGTTTCTGCTTTTAAATGGTTTTCCTTAATAGCCTCACATCTATTTCGAATTTCGATTTTACCATAATTAAAATTTCTTAATCTGAAATTGAAAGTTTCTAGATCAAAATTATTATTACCAATAAAAAAATTGAGAACTTTAACTAAACCAAATTTCACAATTCCTTCAAATGCATCATGCATTACATCCACAGAAAAGTTTTCAGTAACATGAAATGTTGGAATTGTATTAAGAAGAGATTCTGAAGTGATACCGGTTTGTTTATAATCCCCTAATACAATTTGCTTGCTATAATTATCACGATCACGGACCATTAGTGCATCTTCACATAACAGAGATTGCGTATCCTTTTTATGCATTAAACAAAACCTACAATAATAATTGTGAGTGAAGCTTTTTGAAAAACAGAGCAGATCATTTAATGCTTTGTTGTCTCCTATAACAAGACCCAAAATGAAATAAACTTGAAAATCTCCCTTATCGGTATGTAGCAGTATCCCATTTATCTCAAGGTCTTTTAAAATTTCAATTAGTTTGTGTAATACTCTATTGCTTCCAACTTTTTTAAAAATTGAAGACTTTAGAAACATTGCTGGAAAAATATTTTCAAGTTTGGAAATTTTATCTAAAGGTAATACTGGGAAGCTATAATAAAACGAAGCAATTGTTTGCACCCCCGCATGACTCCCAATTGGATCATTTACTTCTACGTCATCATAATAAAGAAAATATGGTATTGCGATTTTATTGCCTAATTGTTGTAATTTAGTTTTCCATAATTCGCCCTGAATAAAATGTTTTATATATTCTACATCTTCCAATTCTTTCATATAATTTCTAACATCAAGCAACATATTGGGAAGTTCGAAAAAAGTTTTCATTTGGAATACTATAGGTGAAAGAACCCCTTTCAGCTCAACTTCCGATAATCGTGAAGTACCACCATGAATGTTCTCTTTTACTATTTTTTCAATCGTAAATTGATTGGGCGATTTCATTACGTTTAATTGAGTTAAAGACTTTATTAGTTTATACTCAGTGTTCACATTCGCAAATGGTTTAGAGCAAATATTTATGAGGTTTACAATATATTCTTCTCTAGCTGAATTTACCTCTTCTAAAAGAACTGACTTTATAAGAGCGAACATTTGAGAAATATTTTCCGAAAATTCTTTTAAAATTTCTTCAATTTGCTTATTTGTTAAATGGCTGTAACTATTTAATTTAGAAACAAGAATTAAAGAATTCGTTTTTATATTTTCCTGAATTTGTGGTAAAGATAATTTCGCATCCTGCGTACTACATATATTTTCCCTTATAATATGTAATTGTTTACAAGATTCGTTATTCAAATTACGAGTATTTTCTAATGCATTGTTATGAGAATTTTTTAAATGGAAATTAAATGTTCGTAATGAAGAAAAAGATTGAGGACAACTTGATTGATTACATTTAAAATTGTCATTAGCCTTTAACATGTGAACATATTTTAAATGAACAATCAACTTGTCTATGGTTGCAAAAGTGTCCTTACATTTAAAACATAAATACATGTTCCCTAATTAAAATGATATTTCAGATACTGTTACTAAAATTAAATAATAAAGATTATATGATTTGTTAGATAATAAAAATTATTTGATTTGTTAAAATATTTGAATGGTATTTGTACGAAAATGTACCTACCATATGTACATATATATGTATCAGCGAAATAGTTGTATATGTTGAACAAAACTTTAATTAATAACTTATGATGAAACTGAGGATCTATTTATTTAGTTTACCAATTAATGTTGATACGGATGTCGAGTTAAAATTTCCATCGATTTCAAAAAAAGAGGCTTGTATAAATTCCCATACGTGCTTAGCTTCAGATTGATATCTTAAGTTAAATACATAATGTATTTTAAAACATGTGTTGATGGCTTGTATAAGATGATCAAACTTATAAATAACTGAATCATAAGTCGCATAATAACACGTATTGTTATTTTCGCTTATTATAAATACAATCGGTTGCAAATGTAAATTGTAATTAAAATAATCAATTTGCTTTGATTTTCTCATTTCTTCGATAGCAGTAAATGAGTAAGCCGTTCTTATAAAAGCATTCTGGCTGTCGAGTATACTGAACTTCCATAATTTTTTGGTTAAGTTATGTTTTGACTGGCCAGTTGGAGGTAGTATAGCGTGCAATGATTGGAGCACAAGCAAATCTCTAGAGTCTAGATAAAGAAAATGATCAATGTAGGCAGTGATATTTAGAAAAGACAATAATAAACTACCTTTGTCGTTATTGCTGTTTGAAAAATCAAAATTCTCTAGTTGTTTTAGTGAATGTTTGTCCTTAATTGAAGATTTTAATATTGGAACCACGTCCACTATAAATTTCTCCCATTTATTATATAACAAAGATCCCTTGTGTAGGTAAATGTAATTAAAATCAATGTCAATCTGTGAAGAAAATCAATTAAAACACACATTATTTCGTTTACGTGAATAACAATAATTTAACTTTACCAACTGTGCCCCATTCGAATGTGAATATCTTGGCCAAACTTCTAAAATCTGCTTAATATTTTTTCTTGGATTATGTGGAATACGTATTTCAATGGATTTTCTCCACTTCTCGAGCACTATATCAAACGGGCTTGCATAAACTTGCAACCAAATTTGATCATCGTTGTCTTCAGAAATGGCGTCACTATCTTCTGTTGCTAAATATTTAATCAAATTAGATAAAATCAATTATATATTTATAAATGACAAACCCATATACATATATGGGTTTGTGTTTAGACAGCAGTGGTCTCGCAATTTCATATATTTACCTTGGTCGGAATCTAATGCAAGATTACATCGTTTTGTCCGTTTCTCTCTTGGAAATATACCTGCGGCTCGTAGTTTCGCAGCACTATTTCGATAAGTATTGTATAGTCTTCCTGAAGGATATGTGTTTGTGTTACAATAGTATGTTTCCTGAAAATGTATAGTGATTGTAATTTTTTTCGTATTGATCGTACAATTTAGTTTTTCAAACTTTTCGCTCTGTTTTAAATATTTCACAAATATCGTCTGCTATTTTATCAAACTGAGAATGCTTTATAAAAATTTTCTTATTTAAATAAAATTCCACACAATCCTTTATTAGTTTAATCCGTAGGCAGTCGGGTATACAATGATTTCTTAAATATTCCTCATGTATGGCTTGTCCACTATTTGTTAGATACAAGTGTAGATCCTGAACAATATAAAATAAAAATACATAATTAATAAGGTTGTGTCTGTAAAGATAAATGTTTTTCTTTATCTTACAAATTCTTTTATAGTTGGTGGAATTGTTTGGGTTTCAGGCATTAACTTCTGAGATGAACACACACTGTCTTCAACACAAACCTATGAAAAGCGAAATTTTTAGTACGGGCTCTTACTATTTTATTTTGTAATGAAACATATATGTATTATGAATAAAAATTAAATTTAAAAAGTAGTTTCTCAAAATTAAGAGCCCTCCACTCATGTAATTTCTTCCGAAAAACCAATAACACTCCCATTTGTTCTACAGGAAATAAACGGTCTAAATCCTGCTGTGTTAAATAAGGTAACGAATTTATATCCAAACAGCAGTCTGAAAATATTGGTAAAATATTCAAATTTTAATTTTCACTACAGGATACTTCACAAGTAAACGAAAATAACTACTACAAAAAACACGTGTCTAACCTCAATCTAACCTAACATTAATTAATCAGAATTTACCACACATCACTATATCATTCCAGAAATGCTTATTTTCTGCACAAATTAACACACATCACTAATTATACTTACTTTTAAAATGTTGAAACAAATCACCTAAATTCCATGACACCAATAAATTCTTAAGTGCCGCTTGTTCCACCGTATTATCGAGACACTCATACATTTTTAATTTTCAAATAATCCATAAATTTCCTTGCACTATATATTCACTTGTATTTATTATACACTATGTATAGCGTACATCACGCCAGAAATCCCATTTTAGAAAACCCACGTTTTCTATATATAATTCGCACCATTGGGATTGTGCAATTTTGTGCCTGTGATTAGAAAATTTGTGCATAGCCTACTTTAGGAAACAGGGTGGGATTTCTCACGTGATTATCACACCAGAAATCCCATATATACCGTTTACGTAATAAAACATATTTTTCAGTTAACAATGATTGTGCAAAATTGTGCGTTACTAAACTTACCTTAAAAAAAGTTTATATTGGCCAGAATCGGCCATAGAACATCCACAATTTATCAAAATTGCGATTTTTCAAAGAGGTTGTATGGGTGATTTCCAGAAATCCCACCTTTTATTAACATTTTAATTAAAACATAGTATAGTCAATATTCTGGCCAAGATTCACGTTTGTGCATATTATACTTTAGCCAGAATCGGCCATAGAACATCCACAATTTATCAAAATCGCGATTTTTCAAAGAGGTTGTATGGGTGATTTCCAGAAATCCCACCTATTATTCACATTTGAATTAAAACATAGCGTAGTCAATATTATGACCAAGATTCACGTTTGTGCATATTATACTTTAGCCAGAATCGGCCATTGAACATCCACAATTTATCAAAATTGCGATTTTTCAAAGAGGTTGTATGGGTGATTTCCAGAAATCCCACCTTTTATTAACATTTTAATTAAAATATAGTATAGTCAATATTCTGGCCAAGATTCACGTTTGTGCATATTATACTTTAGCCAGAATCGGCCATAGAACATCCACAATTTATCAAAATTGCGATTTTTCAAAGAGGTTGTATGGGTGATTTCCAGAAATCCCACCTTTTATTAACATTTTAATTAAAATATAGTATAGTCAATATTCTGGCCAAGATTCACGTTTGTGCATATTATACTTTAGCCAGAATCGGCCATAGAACATCCACAATTTATCAAAATTGCGATTTTTCAAAGAGGTTGTATGGGTGATTTCCAGAAATCCCACCTTTTATTAACATTTGAATTAAAACATAGTATAGTCAATATTCTGGCCAAGATTCACGTTTGTGCATATTATACTTTAGCCAGAATCGGCCATAGAACATCCACAATTTATCAAAATCGCGATTTTTCAAAGAGGTTGTATGGGTGATTTCCAGAAATCCCACCTTTTATTAACATTTTAATTAAAACATAGTATAGTCAATATTCTGGCCAAGATTCACGTTTGTGCATATTATACTTTAGCCAGAATCGGCCATAGAACATCCACAATTTATCAAAATCGCGATTTTTCAAAGAGGTTGTATGGGTGATTTCCAGAAATCCCACCTATTATTCACATTTGAATTAAAACATAGCGTAGTCAATATTATGACCAAGATTCACGTTTGTGCATATTATACTTTAGCCAGAATCGGCCATAGAACATCCACAATTTATCAAAATTGCGATTTTTCAAAGAGGTTGTATGGGTGATTTCCAGAAATCCCACCTTTTATTAACATTTTAATTAAAATATAGTATAGTCAATATTCTGGCCAAGATTCACGTTTGTGCATATTATACTTTAGCCAGAATCGGCCATAGAACATCCACAATTTATCAAAATTGCGATTTTTCAAAGAGGTTGTATGGGTGATTTCCAGAAATCCCACCTTTTATTAACATTTTAATTAAAATATAGTATAGTCAATATTCTGGCCAAGATTCACGTTTGTGCATATTATACTTTAGCCAGAATCGGCCATAGAACATCCACAATTTATCAAAATTGCGATTTTTCAAAGAGGTTGTTTGGGTGCTTTCCAGAAATCCCACCTTTTATTAACATTTTAATTAAAACATAGTATAGTCAATATTCTGGCCAAGATTCACGTTTGTGCATATTACGCTTTAGCCAGAATTGGCCACAGAACATCAACAATTTATCAAAATTGCGATTTTTCAAAGAGGTTGTATGGGTGATTTCCAGAAATCCCACCTTTTATTACAAATTGAATTAAAACATAGTATAGTCTATATTCTGGCCAAGATTCACGTTTGTGCATATTACACTTTAGCCAGAATCGGCCATAGAACATCCACAATTTATCAAAATTGCGATTTTTCAAAGAGGTTGTATGGGTGATTTCCAGAAATCCCACCTTTTATTAACATTTTAATTAAAATATAGTATAGTCAATATTCTGGCCAAGATTCACGTTTGTGCATATTATACTTTAGCCAGAATCGGCCATAGAACATCCACAATTTATCAAAATTGCGATTTTTCAAAGAGGTTGTTTGGGTGCTTTCCAGAAATCCCACCTTTTATTAACATTTTAATTAAAACATAGTATAGTCAATATTCTGGCCAAGATTCACGTTTGTGCATATTACGCTTTAGCCAGAATTGGCCATAGAACATCAACAATTTATCAAAATTGCGATTTTTCAAAGAGGTTGTATGGGTGATTTCCAGAAATCCCACCTTTTATTACAAATTGAATTAAAACATAGTATAGTCTATATTCTGGCCAAGATTCACGTTTGTGCATATTACACTTTAGCCAGAATCGGCCATAGAACATCCACAATTTATCAAAATTGCGATTTTTCAAAGAGGTTGTATGGGTGATTTCCAGAAATCCCACCTTTTATTAACATTTTAATTAAAACATAGTATAGTCAATATTCTGGCCAAGATTCACGTTTGTGCATATTATACTTTAGCCAGAATCGGCCATAGAACATCCACAATTTATCAAAATTGCGATTTTTCAAAGAGGTTGTATGGGTGATTTCCAGAAATCCCACCTTTTATTAACATTTTAATTAAAATATAGTATAGTCAATATTCTGGCCAAGATTCACGTTTGTGCATATTATACTTTAGCCAGAATCGGCCATAGAACATCCACAATTTATCAAAATTGCGATTTTTCAAAGAGGTTGTATGGGTGATTTCCAGAAATCCCACCTTTTATTAACATTTTAATTAAAATATAGTATAGTCAATATTCTGGCCAAGATTCACGTTTGTGCATATTATACTTTAGCCAGAATCGGCCATAGAACATCCACAATTTATCAAAATTGCGATTTTTCAAAGAGGTTGTATGGGTGATTTCCAGAAATCCCACCTTTTATTAACATTTTAATTAAAACATAGTATAGTCAATATTCTGGCCAAGATTCACGTTTGTGCATATTATACTTTAGCCAGAATCGGCCATAGAACATCCACAATTTATCAAAATCGCGATTTTTCAAAGAAGTTGTATGGGTGATTTCCAGAAATCCCACCTATTATTCACATTTGAATTAAAACATAGCGTAGTCAATATTATGACCAAGATTCACGTTTGTGCATATTATACTTTAGCCAGAATCGGCCATAGAACATCCACAATTTATCAAAATTGCGATTTTTCAAAGAGGTTGTATGGGTGATTTCCAGAAATCCCACCTTTTATTAACATTTTAATTAAAATATAGTATAGTCAATATTCTGGCCAAGATTCACGTTTGTGCATATTATACTTTAGCCAGAATCGGCCATAGAACATCCACAATTTATCAAAATTGCGATTTTTCAAAGAGGTTGTATGGGTGATTTCCAGAAATCCCACCTTTTATTAACATTTTAATTAAAATATAGTATAGTCAATATTCTGGCCAAGATTCATGTTTGTGCATATTATACTTTACCAGAATCGGCCATAGAACATCCACAATTTATCAAAATTGCGATTATTCGAAGAGGTTGTATGGGTGATTTCCAGAAATCCCACCTTTTATTAACATTTGAATTAAAACATAGCGTAGCCAATATTCTGGCCGAAAACTACGTTTGTGCATATTATACTTTAGTCAGAATCGGCCATAGAACATCCACAATTTATCAAAATTGCGATTTTTCAAAGAGGTTGTATGGGTGATTTCCAGAAATCCCACCTTTTATAACATTTGAAATAAAGCAAATCGTAGCCAATATTCTGGCCGAGATCTACGTTTGTGCATATTATACTTTAGCCAGAATCGGCCATAGAACATCCACAATTTATCAAAATTGCGATTTTTCAAAGAGGTTGTATGGGTGATTTTCAGAAATCCCATTCTGGCTAAAGTATAATATGCACAAACGTGAATCTTGGTCATAATATTGACTACGCTATGTTTTAATTCAAATGTGAATAATAGGTGGGATTTCTGGAAATCACCCATACAACCTCTTTGAAAAATCGCGATTTTGATAAATTGTGGATGTTCTATGGCCGATTCTGGCTAAAGTATAATATGCACAAACGTGAATCTTGGCCAGAATATTGACTATACTATGTTTTAATTAAAATGTTAATAAAAGGTGGGATTTCTGGAAATCACCCATACAACCTCTTTGAAAAACCGCAATTTTGATAAATTGTGGATGTTCTATGGCCGATTCTGGCTAAAGTATAATATGCACAAACGTGAATCTCGGCCAGAATATTGACTATACTATGTTTTAATTCAAATGTTAATAAAAGGTGGGATTTCTGGAAATCACCCATACAACCTCTTTGAAAAATCGCGATTTTGATAAATTGTGGATGTTCTATGGCCGATTCTGGCTAAAGTATAATATGCACAAACGTGAATCTTGGCCAGAATATTGACTATACTATGTTTTAATTAAAATGTTAATAAAAGGTGGGATTTCTGGAAATCACCCATACAACCTCTTTGAAAAACCGCAATTTTGATAAATTGTGGATGTTCTATGGCCGATTCTGGCTAAAGTATAATATGCACAAACGTGAATCTCGGCCAGAATATTGACTATACTATGTTTTAATTCAAATGTTAATAAAAGGTGGGATTTCTGGAAATCACCCATACAACCTCTTTGAAAAATCGCGATTTTGATAAATTGTGGATGTTCTATGGCCGATTCTGGCTAAAGTATAATATGCACAAACGTGAATCTTGGCCAGAATATTGACTATACTATGTTTTAATTAAAATGTTAATAAAAGGTGGGATTTCTGGAAATCACCCATACAACCTCTTTGAAAAACCGCAATTTTGATCAATTGTGGATGTTCTATGGCCGATTCTGGCTAAAGTATAATATGCACAAACGTGAATCTCGGCCAGAATATTGACTATACTATGTTTTAATTCAAATGTTAATAAAAGGTGGGATTTCTGGAAATCACCCATACAACCTCTTTGAAAAATCGCAATTTTGATAAATTGTGGATGTTCTATGGCCGATTCTGGCTAAAGTATAATATGCACAAACGTGAATCTTGGCCAGAATATAGACTATACTATGTTTTAATTCAATTTGTAATAAAAGGTGGGATTTCTGGAAATCACCCATACAACCTCTTTGAAAAATCGCAATTTTGATAAATTGTTGATGTTCTATGGCCAATTCTGGCTAAAGCGTAATATGCACAAACGTGAATCTTGGCCAGAATATTGACTATACTATGTTTTAATTAAAATGTTAATAAAAGGTGGGATTTCTGGAAATCACCCATACAACCTCTTTGAAAAATCGCAATTTTGATAAATTGTGGATGTTCTATGGCCGATTCTGGCTAAAGTATAATATGCACAAACGTGAATCTTGGCCAGAATATTGACTATACTATATTTTAATTAAAATGTTAATAAAAGGTGGGATTTCTGGAAATCACCCATACAACCTCTTTGAAAAATCGCAATTTTGATAAATTGTGAATGTTCTATGGCCGATTCTGGCTAAAGTATAATATGCACAAACGTGAATCTTGGCCAGAATATTGACTATACTATATTTTAATTAAAATGTTAATAAAAGGTGGGATTTCTGGAAATCACCCATACAACCTCTTTGAAAAATCGCAATTTTGATAAATTGTGGATGTTCAATGGCCGATTCTGGCTAAAGTATAATATGCACAAACGTGAATCTTGGTCATAATATTGACTACGCTATGTTTTAATTCAAATGTGAATAATAGGTGGGATTTCTGGAAATCACCCATACAACCTCTTTGAAAAATCGCGATTTTGATAAATTGTGGATGTTCTATGGCCGATTCTAGCTAAAGTATAATATGCACAAACGTGAATCTTGGCCAGAATATTGACTATACTATGTTTTAATTAAAATGTTAATAAAAGGTGGGATTTCTGGAAATCACCCATACAAATACAACCTCTTTGAAAAATCGCAATTTTGATAAATTGTGGATGTTCTATGGCCGATTCTGGCCAATATAAACTTTTTTTAAGGTAAGTTTAGTAACGCACAATTTTGCACAATCATTGTTAACTGAAAAATATGTTTTATTACGTAAACGGTATATATGGGATTTCTGGTGTGATAATCACGTGAGAAATCCCACCCTGTTTCCTAAAGTAGGCCATGCACAAATTTTCTAATCACAGGCACAAAATTGCACAATCCCAATGGTGCGAATTATATATAGAAAACGTGGGTTTTCTAAAATGGATTTCTGGCGTGATGTACGCCTATGTATATTCACTTTATATTTAATTTGGTACTTTTATAATATTGTATAATTATGGTTAATTTAATTATATTTTATTTTATTAAAAATTAAATAAAACACTTAATCACGTACTATGTTTTTGCCTGAATATTCCATATAAAATGAAGTATTTTCGGGATCAATATAAGCTTGGTTAAAAAATAACCGTTAACAAAAACCAAATGAAATGTTGCCAACAAAAGTTATCTCCAGCATTTAATTTATTTATAATGAAGACAAACACTTAGTACAAATAATAAATATTTATACGTCCTATTATGATCAGCACATCTAGGTAGTAAAAACATTTCATATACAGTACGTACAGTACATACTGTACGTAGATTTAAGATAATCACATCAAACACTTGTTGACAAAAAAAAGTAATTTAGCTGACAAAGTATTGAGTGTCATCATAATGAAAATGCATATAAAATTTGTATTCTAAATTTGTTCAGAATGGCAATGTAGATATATGAGTATGGTTTACTTTTTCTATTTCAGTAAATACAACAAATAAAATTATAAAATCAAATAAGCAAGAAGAGTACAAATATCCCAAAACATTTGTATTACCATTTTGAACGAAGTATGTACGAGTATACATACATATTTCCGTTATTATTTCGCATTTATTTTTTATAGTCCTTATACTTTGAAGTTGATTTTAAACATTTGAATATTATTAAATATTTTCATTTAATTATATAATTAAATATAAGTAAACTAAAAAACTATTAATTTAACACACCAAAGAAAATAATAACTGGTTTGAACCTAAGTTTAGATTGAAAATTGACCTAATCATACATTTTGTTAATATGTGCACATCATATGCTTGAATTGTGAAAAAATAATTTAATTTTTAGTATACTATTATGAATAAAATAAGCATATAATGCATATTTGAGAGATTCTAAAATTGTATACCTGAATACTGCATACATTTCATAAATCAAGCGGAAAATTTACTGGATCAGTTAATCGTTAGCGCAAAATAATTTTCTTCGATGAAGCGTTATTTTCATATTAACAGTAACAAAAAGAACCATGCAAATTAAGAAAAATTCTCTTAATATATTTCTTTTTTATTTAAATAGCGCATATATTACTAAATGTATGATTAATATACTAAATTATGAATTTCACGAATTAAGAAAGTGCAATACTTAAAAATTGTAAAATAATTCTCTCCGTGTAGTTACGCCATTGGCCGTAAGCCATTTCCGGACGGAGGCGATGAAAATGTTTAATAATTTTTTTGTACAATAGTTTGTAGTCCTTCTATTACAAAATACTTTACTAAAGCTTTTGAGATATTTAAGAGTTTCACGAACTCTTTGTATACTCCCGACCAAGACAACGTTTCTAACTTAAATTCGACTTTTTTGGGTAATGAAGAAATGATGATTGACGAAAAACAAAGGAGCTATTCGTGCAGTCCGTTTTTTAAAAAATATTCTCTGTTACATAGAGACATTCTGGAAAATTTTTTGCAGAAATGTACTACAGAGAAAAAAAATGAATATTTCTTTCCAGAATTTGTAACATTTACCATAAAGAAATATTTTTCGTATTTGCCATTTTAGTCTACATGCTTGTCGAAATCTTTAGGCATGTCAGGACGGTTGTCTAACGACAATGTCGAAAATTGGTTTAATATGGTGAAAAATCATTACACAGAAAATAAAAAATTAAAGATATGCAGATTTGTAAGCCTATTAAATGAGAAAACTGGCAATAATTTAAAACGAATCGAATTTTCACAGATTTTACCATCCACACCAAAATTGGAAACTATTAAAATTCCTAAGAAACGTTGCCATTCACCTGATACTCATCGAAGCAATGATTAGTTCAGAAACCTTTAAAAAAAGTATCAGCTGTAATAAAAAAAAAAATGTTGAAAAAGTCCACATCAGAACAACCCATTTTCGATTTATCCAAAAGTATGGCAACCTAACCGGTGTCAATATTAACAAATGGATTTGTTTATAACGAATAAGCGTTACTGAAGCTGACTGATGAACTGACTGAACTGATGCAGAGTACTATAAATATTTATTTATGACGCACAATAACAACATATATTTTAAATTTATGTTAGAATTAGTAAGTAAAGGGATCAAACGAGAAACCTACATCATACGCTCGAAAATTCTAATGAAATCCTTCCCTAGTTTAATTTTAAAATACAAATTAAATACTGAAACCACACTTTCAATGGTTTCAAATATACTACAAATAGTCAAAAACCTTATGACCTTATGGACCCTTCGCTTTTTATCGAATATGTATGTACCGATGCTTGTCAAAATAGAAATTGTCGAAAATAGAATAAAATTGCCACATGAACTTGCCAAAGTTGCCAAAAGCGAATTACTACAAAGACACTAAAATTGTTATAATCGATGTTGAGCTATTGAATAATACATCCGTCTATAAAATAAAATTAGAAGGCATTCAATCCGATATAAGCTTAGCGGAAGGAAAAGTGTATCTTAAAGGAATAGTAAATTATCATCATCCATCGATTGCTGGTAGCGTTGAACATTACACTGCTTACGTAAGAAGACCTAACGAATGTCACGATGACCTCCGAAAATTTACAAGCCAAATAAAACCCGATTATTCTATTAATCCTTCAATTTTAATTTAAATAAAAAACTAAATCATAAAAAAGCAAATGAAGAGAAATCATCGATCGAATACTATCCAGATATTTCATTGAATCCATTTGCATATAAATCCAATTAATGGTATATTCCCGCCCCGATTGATTACTATGTAGCCAGAAACTCAATGAATTTGTTTTCATAATTCAATTGACGATACATCGCAACAAATCAAACCGAGGTTCAAAGAATTATTAAACATTTTCATCCCCTCCGTTGGGAAATGGCTTACGGCTCTAATATTAAATTCATTTATTGGCACTATAAGAATATCTATAGATTTGCAAAGTCGTTAATGAGTTCGAAAAAACGGATAGAATATTTTAGCGCTGGTAAACTAAAGAAGATATCTCTGTTCGACCCAAAAGTTTCTCCAATCCGTGTTACCTACAGATGATCTGACTTACCATATAATTCCTAACAGAAAGTTGAAATTAAAATCTTATGTACAAAAATATTTTCCACCTATAGTAGCCCTTATCATAATTTCCGTCGCAAAACAATTTTTATACGATTTCAAAAATTTTTGAAATTTTGAAAATTTGTCTGTTTTTAACACTATGATTCTTTCGGCTTTTTTATAGACAAAATATATTATTTTTGATGCATTCCAATATTTACGGTTTGGTAAACCAGTGAAATAAAGAAGCATTTACTCATAATAACGTATGAGGAATAAAATATGGACAAACAAAAAAAAGTAAAAAAAAAATTATTTACTAATCAAATGATTTTAATCCATCATTTATTTAAAACTTTAATTCTTAGATAAAATTTACAGAAAAATTTGCGCTCCATATCGATTCGCTTTCCTGATCCTTTCTGGCACTCTTTTCATTGCCGCCTGCGTTCCTGATGTATCAATCTTCTTGAAATCTCTTTTTATCTTTCTAATCAGACATTCAACATTTTTGGCACGATATCCATTGCTGTATACCATTCTCTTCAGATTTGCCCAAAAAGTTTCAATGGGCCTTAGTTGTGGAACATTTGGTGGGTTATAGTCTTTAGGTATAAATTCGATTCTGCGTTGACGTAAATCAGATAACGTTGCGTTGGCATAATGTGAGGATGCCAAATCAGGCCAAAAAATCGTTTTATCATTTTTATGATATTTATTTATAAATTTCTGAAACACAGGTAAACATTTGTTTGTGTATGTTTGCGCATTAAACCGCCAAACCACTTTTGAAAAATACTGGGTCACTGACACCTCGTTCGCTAATAGCCACCCACAACATAACTTTACCTGGAAACTTGGTCTTATGAATAAACTTCTCCTTTTCTGGTGCATTGTGATCGGGAGACTCGTAGTAGTATTTTGGCTGCCATTCACATTACCTTCAACAGTGAAATAACTTTCATCATCCATCACACATTTATAAGCTGAAGAAGCAGCGAAATATGTTTGGGAAAGCACTCTTAATCTAGATTTGATTGTAGCTAATTGTTTGTCTGTAGTTGCTGGTGCCGATTTTTTGGGTTTGCGTTGAATATTCATACTTTGTAAATATTTCTTGATAGTTTTTGGGGCAACTTGATATTTTTTACCCAGTTTTCTGTACGATTTTGCAGTTCGACCCACTGTTTCACCTTTCAATTTCATTCGAACTTTGCTACCTTGTAGTTGACATTTTTTACCAGAGTCGGGTTTTCTTTCCACAGGTTCATTATTCTCAAACAGTTTAATTGTTTTGTAGATAAAGAATTTTTTGAATCCAAGATCCTTGAAGTAGTGAAAAATCTCGTTCATTTTTTTGTCTGGATTTTCCTGACAAAATTTACAAATTAATTTACGACGATCTACTTGTAACAACGACATTTTTGTAACTAATCGTAAAATGACGCAGTTGTAATGTATTTTTTATAAAATATACGGGAACCACCTTATTTAAAAACAAGGAAATTTTTATTTTTGGTTGTACAATACAAATACAAATACATTTTACATTTGTCCATATTTCATTCCTCATACGTTACATCTACCACTCAAAATAAAATAAAATAATATATTTGTCTATAAAAAAGCCGAAAGAATCATAGATTTCAAAAATGTATCGCTACATAGCGATATAGCTTTCTATCATTTATGCGATAGTCTAAAAAATACCGTCAGCAAATTAAAGACGAACATTGTTTCGATTGTTTGTCGTTTCTTATGGTTACTAGTAGTAATTGCCTTATAGAACTGAACATAAACTGAGAGAATCGGATTTGTCCCTTAAAATTGTTGTTCGGTTGCTACCTGAACCGTATTTTAATTTTCTTGAGTGTCCAAAAATGAATCGATTAAAAATTAAACATTTTGATTCAAAATGAGTGGTTAAACATAATATTATTGGTGAAACATTGTATAGCGAAACTTATGGGAAAGAGTGACTTACGAGCATTTATTGCAATGAAACAAATTGCATAATAATATTGACATTCAAATGAATACAAAAAGTGTTAGTGAAAAAAAAACTAAATGGCAGCGCTAGAGGTGCTCGAACTTGGGTACTAGATTTTGCGCCGTGGAACGCCCTGGTCCTTGTAATTAACTAAAATCATCGAAACAAAC